>CAUYUJ010015693.1:232897-236831 GCA_963575745.1 Prorocentrum cordatum | reverse complement strand
GTGTGCGTGTGCGGATGCGCGTGTGCGTGTGCGAGTGCGTGCGCGTGTGCGTGTGCGCGGGCGTGTGCATGTGCGTGTGGGTGTGGGTGTGGGTGTGGGGGTGGGTGTGGGTGTGGGTGTGGGTATGTATGTGCGTTTGCGCGTGCGTGCGCGGGTGCGTGCGTGTGTGTGGGTGCGTACGTGCCTGCGTGTGTGTGTGCGCGTGTGTGTGTGTGTCTGTGTGCGTGTGTGTGTGTGTGTGTGCGTGCGTGCGTGCGTGCGTGCGTGTGTGTGTGGGTGTGTGTGTGTGTGCGTGCGTGCGTGCGTGCGTGCGTGTGCGTGTGCGTGTGCGTGTGCGTGTGCGGGTGCGTGTGCGTGTGCGTGTGCGTGTGCGTGTGCGTGTACGTGTGCGCGCGTGCGTGCGTGCGTGCGTGCGTCGGTGAAGGGTGGGGGTGCGGGCATGGGTCGGGGCGGGTGTGTGTGCGTGTGTGAATGCGGGTGGGGGCGTGTGGGCGTGGGTCAAGTTAGCCAGCGCGAACGAGCCAGAGGGTTCCGTCTACTCCCACCCGCCCTCCCACAACATAAGAAGCAAGTGCGTCGCGTCCGACGCCTGTCACTCATCGTATGTCGCGGGCGGCTAGACGTTCAGCGCGCGACACGAACTACGTCCTACTCCTGCCGCGCATTGAACAACGTGGACGAGAAACACGACCGCGCGCGATGTACGCCGCGCCCCGCTCCGGCCTCTCACGTTGCATCGTCGGCGACAGCATGTCCAGCGCGCGAAGCGCGCCGCGTCTCATTCCAGCCACGCGCGTTGCACCGCAAACCGTTTGGTTACTGCCGCGCATGGAGGAGGGGGAAGAGGAGGAGGAGGAGGAGGGGGGGAGGGAGAAAGGGAGGGAGGGGGAAACTGAGAAAGAAGAGGAGAATGTCTCTTTGGAAATCGCGGGGCGTCCTGGAAGCTTTCTGGCATGCGCTTGAAGGCCTCTTGGATATATCTCCCGGGTTGGGACATTGTCAGCACAAGTAGGTGCTAACCTCGCAATCCTTCAAACACCACATAAAAAAAAAAAAAAAAAAAAAAAAAAAAAAAAAAAAAAAAAATGCATTGCCCCCCCAAGGACCTCCTGGACGCCCTTATTCGACCTCTTGAGGGTCTCTTGGGGCACTTGCTTGAACCGCACTTGCTTGAGGCAGTATGACTTGCCGCCCGCCCTGCTCCTCAACCCGACGGGCCGCAGCGTCGACGACAAGAAAATCCATGTTGACGAGCAGGCGTCCCCGCGCGATGTGCGCCGCGTCCCATTCCCGCTACGCGATTCGCAGCGCCGACGAGGAGAAAGCACATGTTGACAAGAAAAAACGTCGACGTTGCGGTGTTTTTTTGGACAGGGGGTCCCGCGTAGGGTTGGCCACGCCGCGCCGCGTTCCATTCCTGCTGCACTTTTCGCAACGTCGACGACAAGAAAGTCCAGATTGACAGGAAAAACTTTGCCTTTGTATGCTTGTCCGCAACCATCCTGTGGTGTTGGGTCCTCGTTTTGAAGAGACAGCGCCCCGCGGTCCTTCCTCCGCCCGCTTCTCCCTTCCCCTCCTCCCTCCTCCCCATCCTTGCCTTTGCTCTCGGCACACCTTTCACACGCTTCGTAGCCCCATAGGGAGCTCCACCGAAGGCCCCAGTGGAGGCGTTCGCATGCGGTTCCTCCACCCAGGGCAGCGTTTCGTGGCCCCATAGGGAGCTCCACCGAAGGCCCCACTGGCTGTGTTCGCAAGCGGGTCCCCCACCCAGGGCAGCGCTTCCTGGCCCCATAGGGGGCTCCACCGAAGGCCCCAGTGGGGGTGTTCGCATGCGGGTCCCCCACCCAGGACAGCGTTTCGTGGCCCCATAGGGAGCTCCACCGAAGGCCCCAGTGGGGGTGTTCGCATGCGGGTCCCCCACCCTGGGCAGCGCTTCGTGGCCCCATAGGGGGCCCCACCGAAGGCCCCAGTGGGGGTGTTCGCATGCGGGTCCCCAACCCAGGGCAACGCTTCGTGGCCCCATAAGGGGGCCCCACCGAAGGCCCCACTGGGGGTGTTCGCATGCGGATCCCCCGCCCAGGACAGCCCCCTAATGGTGGTGGGACGGGGCCGCAGTGTGAAGGCGGGAAGGGAAATGCTGAGCTGTAAGCGGAAGACGAGTGGCCCGACCTCCACGTGTGGCCTGCTCGGTGCCACGCCGTGATTGAGGCTGCTGTGATTGACGCCATTGGGAATCCCCAGGGTCGCTTCGTGGCCCCATAGGGAGCTCCACCGAAGGCCCCAGTGGGGGTGTTCGCATGCGGGCCCCCCACCCAGGAAAACGCGTCGTGGCCCCAACTCCTCCCCCTCCTCCGTCATATCCTCCTCCCCCTCCTCCCTCCTCCCCCTCCTTGCCTTTGTTCTCGGCACACCTCTCACACGCTTCGTAGCCCCATAGGGAGCCCCACCGAAGGCCCCAGTGGGGGTGTTCGCATGCGGGCCCCCCACCCAGGGCAGCGCTTCGTGGCCCCCTAGGGGGCTCCACCGAAAGCCCCACTGGCTGGGAGAGGGTTCGCACGCGGGCCCCCCACCCAGGGCAGCGTTCCGTGGCCCTATAGGGGGCCCCACCGAAGGCCCCACTGGGGGCCACCCAGGACAGCGCTTCGTGGCCCCATAGGGAGCTCCACCGAAGGCCCAACTGGGGGTGTTCGCATGCGGGCCCCCCACCCTGTACAGCGCTTCGTGGCCCCATAGTGAGCCCCACCGAAGGCCCAACTGGGGGTGTTCGCATGCGGGCCCCCCACCCAGGGCAGCGTTTCGTGGCCCCATAGGGGGCTCCACCGAAGGCCCCAGCGGGGGTGTTCGCATGCGGGCCCCCACCCAGGACAGCGTTTCGTGGCCCCATAGGGGGCCCCACCGAAGGCCCCAGTGGGGGTGTTCGCATGCACCCTGGGCAGCGCTGCGTGGCCCCATAGGGAGCTCCACCGAAGGCCCCGGTGCGGATGTTCGCATGCGGTTCCTCCACCCAGGGCAGCGCTTCGTGACTTCATAGTGAGCTCCACCGAAGGCCCCAGTGGGTGTGTTCGCATGCGGTTCCTTCACCCAGGGCAGCGCTTCGTAGCCCCATGGGGAGCCCCGCCGAAGGCCCCAGTGGGGGTGTTCGCATGCGGGCCCCCCACCCACGGCAGCGTTTCGTGGCCCCATAGGGAGTTCAGCAGATGCCCCCAATGGGGGTGGTCGCATGCGGTTCCTTCACCCAGGGTAGCGTTCCGTGGCCCCATAGAGAGCTCCACCGAAGGCCCCAGTGGGGGTGTTCGCATGCGGGTCCCCCACCCAGGGCAGCGCTTCGTGGCCCCATATAGGAGGCTCCACCGAAGGCCCCATTGGGGGTGTTCGCATGCGGGTCCCCCACCCAGGAAAACGCTTCGTGGCCTCATAGGGAGCTCCACCGAAGGCCCCAGTGGGGGTGTTCGCATGCGGGTCCCCCACCCAAGACAGCGCTTCGTGGCCCCTGAGGGAGCTCCACCGAAGGCTCCAGGTCTACAGTCCGCATGCGTCCCCCCCCACACACACAGTGCAGCGTTTCGTGGCCCTCCTCCCCCCCCCCCCCTGCGTGTCACCCACCCAGCACAGCGCTTCGTGGCCCCATAGGGAGCCACCGAAGGTTCCAGGTCTACCGTCCGCATGCGTCCCCCCCACCCAGTACAGCGTTTCGTTGCCCTCCTCCCCCTCCTCCCTGCGTTTCACCCACCCAATACACGGCTTCGTGGCCCCATAGGGAGCTCCACCGAAGGTTCCAGGTCTACCGTCCGCATGCGCCCCCCCCACCCAGTACAGCATTTCGTGGCCCTCCTCCCCCTCCTCCTGCGTTTCACCCACCCAGTACAGCGCTTCGTGGCCCCATAGGGAGCTCCACCGAAGGTTCCAAGTCTACCGTCCGCATGCGCCACCCCCA
>CAUYUJ010015693.1:217897-230397 GCA_963575745.1 Prorocentrum cordatum | reverse complement strand
GCGTGCGTGCGTGCGTGCGTGCGTGCGTGCGTGCGTGCGTGCGTGCGTGGGTGCGTGGGTGCGTGGGTGCGTGCGTGCTGCGTGCTTTGCCTTGTGTGCGTGCGTGCGTGTGTGTGTGTGTGTGTGTGTGTCTGTGTGTGTTTGTGTGTGTTTCTGTGTGTGTGGGTGTGTGGGTGTGTGGGTGCGTGGGCGCGTGGGTGTGTGTGTGTGTGGGTTTGGGTGCGTGCGCGTGGGCGCATGCGCGTGCGCGTGCGTGCGTGCGTGCGTGCGCGCGTGCGTGCGTGAGCGCGCGCGCGAGTTCATGCGTGAGTGCGTGCGCGCGCGCGCGCGTGGGTGGGCGGGTGGGCGGGGGGGCGGGGCGTGGGCGCGGGCCAAGTTAGCCAGCTCGAACGAGCCAGAGGGATCCGTCCACTCCCACCCGCCCTCCCACAACATACGTAGCAAGTGCGTCGCGTCCGACGCCTGTCGCTCATCTTATATCGCGGGGGGCTACACGTTCAGCGCGCGACATGAGCTGCGCCCTACTCCTACCGCGCATTGAGCAACGTGGGCGAGAAACAAGACCGCGCGCGATGTACGCCGCGCCCCGCTTTGGCCTCTAACGTTACATCGTCGGCGACAACATGTCCAGCGCGTGAAACGCGCCGCGTCTCATTCCACCCCGGCGCGCTGCACCGCCAATCGTTTCGCTCTTGCCGCGCATGGGGGAGGGGAGGAGGAGGAGGGGAGGTGGAGAAGGAGGAGGAGGAGGGGAGGGAGAGCGGGAGGGAGGGAGAAACTGAGGAGGACGAGGAGAATGCCTCTTGGGAATTTGCGGGGCGTCCTGGGAGTTCTCTGGCATGCGCCTGAAGGCCTCTTGGATATATCTTCCGGGCTGGAACATTGTCGACACAAGTAGGAGCTAACCTCGCAATCCTTCGAACACCGGATGAAATCAATCTTTGCGTTGCCCCCCATGACATCCTGGACGCCGTTGTTCGACCTCTTGGGGGTCTCCCGGGTCTCTCAGGGACCTCTTGGGAGCCTTGGCGTCACCAGGGCAGTCTTAGGAGGCTCTTGGCCCGTCTGACGCCTTCGGAAGCCGCAGGTCACTGTTGCCAGAGATCTCTCTTAAGTGGACACGACAACGGGCGCGCCGGCGGCCAGCCGCATTTGCTTGAGGCATTATGGAGCGCCGCCCGCCCGGTTCCTCAACCCGACGGGCCGCAGCGTCGACGACAAGAAAATCCACGTTGACGAGCAGACGCCCTCGCGCGACGTGCGCGTCCCATTCCCGCAACGCGATTCGCAGCGACGACGAGAAGAAAGCACATGTTGGCAAGAAAAACATCGACGTCGCTGTGTTTTTAACAGGTAGAACGGGGGGTCCCGCGTAGGGTTAGCCAGGCGTCCGCGCGCGACGCGCGCCGCGACCCATTCCTGCTACGCTTTTCGCAGCGTCGACGATAAGAAAGTCCATGTTGACTAGAAAATCGTTGTTGAATTTGCATTGTTTTTTGATTGGTGGGACGCGGCCACCCGCTTGGGGTTACCCAAGCGATGTTCATTCCGTCCACCTCCTGCTGCACTTCTCGCAACTCGATGACATGCTGGCGAGAAAGAAGTGAATGTGTGTTGTTGTTTTACACTTAGGACGGCGGGGTTGCTATCGGCTGGCTAGGTGGGGATGTGGGCGTGTTTAGTCATAGGAAGTAAGGATGGGTGCGCGTGCGCGCGCGTGCGTGCGCGTGCGCGATTGCGCGTGTGTGGGGGGGGGGGGGGGGGAGGGGGGGGGGGGTGGGGGGGAGGGGGGTGGGGGGGGGGGGGGGGGGGGGGGGGGGGGGGAGGGGGGAGGGGGCGGGGTGGGAAGGGTGTGTGTGTGGGTATGTGTGTGGGTTTGTGGGTTTGTGTGTGTGGGTGTGGGTGTGCGTGTGGGTGTGTGTGCGTGCTGTGGGTGTGTGGGTGGGTGGGTTGGTGTGGTGGGTGTGTGTGTGTGTGTGGATATGTGTGGGTGTGTGTGGTGTGTGCGTGTGTGGAGTGTGTGTGGTGTGCGTGGGTGTGTGCGGGTGTGTGAGGGTGTGTGTGGGTGTTTGGGTGTGTGCGGGTGTGTGGGTGAGTGTGTGTGTGTGTGTTGTATGGGTATGTGTGCGTGATGTGTGCGTGGGTGTGTGGGTGGTGTGTGTGGGTGCGTGTGTGGGTGTGTGTGGGTGTGTGTGCGTGTGCGTTGTTGCGTGTGCGTGGGGCGTGGGCGTGGGCGCGGAAGCGGGCGCGCGCGGGTGCGCGGGCGCGGGCGCGGGCGTGGGCGCGGCGCGCGGGCGCGGGCGCGGGCGTGGGCGGCGGTGGCGCGGCGCGGGCGCGGGCGCGGAGGCGCGCGCGCGGGGCGCGGGCGCGGGCGCGGCGCGGGCACGGGCGCGGGCGCGGGCGGCGCGGGCGCGGGCGCGGCGCGGGCGGCGGGCGTGCGTGCGTGCGTGAGTGTGTGTGTGTGTGGGTGCGTGGGTGTGTGAGTGTGCGTGTGCGTGTGCGCGTGCGTGTACGTATGCATGTGTGAGCGTGCGAGTGCGCGTGCGCGTGCGTGTGCCAGTGTGTGTATGCCAGTGTGTGTGTGTGTGTGCGCGTGTGTGCGTGTGTGTGTGTGCGTGTGCGCGTGTGTGCGTGTATGCGTGCGTGCGCGTGTGCGTGTGTGCGCGTGTGCGTGTGTGCGTGTGCGCGTGTGTGCGTGTGTGCGTGTATGCGTGTGTGCGTGTGTGCGTGTGCGTGCGTGTCTGTGTGCGTCGCGTGTGTGTGTGCGTGTGTGCGTCGTGCGTGTGCGTCGTGTGTGTGTGTGTGTGAGTGCGTGTGTGTGCGCGTGCGCGTCTGCGCGTGCGTGTGTGTGTGTGCGTGCATGCGTGCGTGCGTGCTTTTGGATGTGTGCGTGGGGGGGTCGGTGTGGGTGAGTGTGTGGGAATGGGTGTGGGCGTGGGCGCGTGGGCGCGCGGGCGCGCGGGCGCGCGGGCGCGGGGGTGTGGGGGGGGGTGCGTGGGCATTCGTGTGCGTGTGGGGGGGGGGGAAGTGGGCGCGTGTGTGGGTGTGTGGGCATGTGTGTGAGTGGGTGTGTGGGCGAGTGTGGGCGTGTGTGGGTGTGTGAGCGCGTGCGTGTGCGTGTGTGTGGGTGTGCGTGTGGGTGTGTGTGGGCGTGTGCGTGTGTGTGTGTGTGTGTGTGTGTGCGTGTCTGTGTGTGCGTGTGTGCGTGCGTGCGTGTGTGCGTGTGTGCATGCGAGCGTGTGTGCGCGTGCGCGTGTGTGCGTGTGCGCGGGCGGGCGTGTGTGCGTGCGTGCGTGTGTGCGTGTGTGCGTGTGTGCGTGTGTGGGTGTGTGTGTGTGTGTTTGTGCGTGCGTGTGTGTGTGTGCGTGTGCGCGTGTGTGCGCGAGTGCGTGTGTGCGTGTGCGCGTGTGTGCGTGTGCGCGTGTGTGCGTGCGTGCGTGCGTGCGTGCATGCGTGCGTGTGTGCATGTGCGTTTGTGCGTGTCTGCGTGTGTGTGTGTGTGCGTGTGTACGTGGGTGCGCGGGTGCGCGGGTGGGTGGGTGCGTGTGTGCGCGTGTGCGTGTGCGCATGTGTGCGTGTGTACGCGTGTGCGTGTGTGCGTGTGCGCGGGTGTGCGTGAGTGCGCGCGTGCGCGTGTGCGCGTGTGTGCGGGTGTGTGTGGGCGCGCGTGCGTGCGTGCGCGTGTGCGTTATATACATATGTATATGTATATGCAGATGTACATATAAAGATGTATACATACATACATATATGATGGTTGCGACTGTTGAGTGCGCAAAGCCAAGCTGCGCACACGGCGGCCGCCAGGGTCGCCAGGACCAAGCCCAAGGCCCGATCGAACCACGCAACGCTGCGACAGGACCCCACGTCCACGCCGCAGCAGAGGGCACGGCGGAGCTCAACCCTTCGGGCGAGCAAGTCACGCGAAGCGTGGGACCCACACCACCCGGAGGCCGTGCCACGCGTAGCATGTGAGAAAGAAACAAACATCACGACGGTCATGCTCGCCTTGGAGGACCCGTCGCGCGAAGCGTGCGATCTACACATCAACTGCCAAAGCAAGACGCGAGGCGCACAGACATCACAACGCTCGGAGGCGTGGCCACGCGAAGCGCGCGAAGAATAGAGAGAGCCGCAGAGGGCCCACATGGGGACCCGCCACTCGCACGCGCGCACCAGCAATCAACAGACGTAGACCACAAGAGCACGGTGGGCTTATCCAGAGGGCTACTGCGGTGAACCTTCAGGAGTCCACACGCGCGACAGCAGGGGCCCCGAAGGGTTTGCGCAGCGGGCCCACAGGAGCACCCAGGCGGCAACAGGGCACGCTGCACAAGGATTTTCCCTCAACCTTGTGTCAGAGGCTTCCGCGTACGTGGGCCTTTGCCCATCAGAATCAAATCCCCCCTCTGCCAGCGTGTTCTCGAACGAAATAGCAAAATTTCACGCGCGCGCGGTAGCCGTGCACAATGCGGATATCGTGGCCCCGAGCACCTTGCAGTCGGATCTGCTGGAGCCCTGGAACCAGCACTGGCAAAGCTCGTTGAGGCCGAGCCAGGCTGGTGCTCAACGCTCGTGCCTCCGCGATTGTCACTTCTATCGCCTCCATCATCTCCGCCCAAGCTGCAACCCTGCGACGACGCCATCGCCGCCACGGCCGTAGCCGCCGCAAGACCTGCTGCAGCAGCCGGCTGCTTCGCCCCTGACGGCTCCGAACCTGCGGGGCCGGAGCGCTGGTCACTGGCCGCGGAACGCACGGCCTGCCGCACAGCTTGCGCTTCGAGCTCTCGGTGCTCGCATAGCGCCCACACATAGAGCAACGCCAGCATTCCGCCTCCACCACGAAGCAGTGCTCTGTGAGGCTCAGGAAGATCTTGGACGGTTGCTTGACGACGATGCCCGCGTCGATGTCGTCGCGGGCAGCTGACGCAGGAGCACCGGCGCAGGAGACCCAGGCCACCGCGCCATCGAGCGAGAGGGTCGCGCGCGCGACCTAGGCGCCATCTTCGGCCCCCAAGGCATACGGGCGAGTGACACGTTTAGCCCACTCGTCAGCCTCAAGATTCCTGCGTCGCTCCCACAGCGTTATCCGCCCCGCTTCGACGTCACTCAGCGTACCATGTCCTTTCACCTTGACCCCTGTGAGCCCGTCGCCACCGAGCCCACCGAAGTCATCGATGGCGCTCCACACCAGCCGCCACAGACACGCCCAGCTGTGCGAGGCCCCGCACGTGCCACTGCGCCCTCGATCGAGCAGCCCGTCGACCACGTAGCTGGCGTCGGTCCGCATAGCGATGGGCGCCAGGCTGCGCCCCGGAAGAATGAGCACCGCAAGCAACTTAGCCCCTTCAATCGACTGGTGCATGCCCATCAGTGGCGACCCCAGCGTGCGCAAGGCACACTTGGGGCCTGGGTCGGACCAGAAAGGCCCCGAAGGGACCTGCACCACTGCGCAGCCCGCCATCCCGCAGTCGATCTCGAGGTCGAAGGCCGAGCCGTCAGTGAACAGCTCATCGTTGCAGAACGGCCCCCCCCCCCCCCCTATGTCCAAGCATCCACTGGACCGATGAGAGAAGCACATCCTGGGGCGCTTGCTAAAGCACCCTTGGCCTGACCATCAGCAGCCTCTCGACCAACGTGACGATGTTGGGATGACCAGCCTGCCTTTCGAGAACCTTCATGGCTGCGGGCAAGCGCAGCTGCGGCCAGCGATGCGAACTCTCCATCTGTCGATGCCACAGCGTACCCACACTGCCTGCGCACAGCTTGCAATCTTCAGAATGAGCACAACGAGGATTGTTGTGAATTCGACTGCGATTCGTCCACTGCCCTCCGACCACGAGGGATCTCGCATACCGCCACCCCTCCGCACCAATGGTGGGCCACTCACGTCCTTCTGATTTGGTAGGCCTCCCATGATGAATCGACTTCTTCGGCTGCGATGCGTTGAAGCCGTTGTCCAGATGCGGTAGCTCATCAGCAACCTTCTGAAACTGCCACCGTGTTACTGCTTTGCTCACCAGCTGCTTGGTATACCACGGCGACCAGTCCAGCGGCTTGTATACGGCACCGTTCGTTGAGTTGACCCACGCGCTGAGACTGGCGGCAGCCCAGCCGACCCGAAGCAGGGACATGAAGGCCGCGCTGTTCGGTCCGCGAACTTGAGACCAGAAGGTAACATTCGCAGACGCCCACTCCTGCACCTATGACAGGATGGACCGCGGAAGCCACCCGTCCCACACAGCACTATGAAGCAGAGCATGCAAAAAGGGTCCTCGTGGCACGGTAGATGGGGTCGAGCTCGCGAACAGGCGACAACATGAGACAGAGCGCACAACTTTCGCCGTCTACTCGGGCCTCCGTGGCTCGGAGCGCCATGGAGCGAGCAGCCTGCCAATCGACGTTGCTTAGCCCCGTGCAGTTCACGCTGTGCGCAAAGCCTGCCTCGAGGCCCTGCTTGGCGATGCGCGCCGCAATGGCGCGTCGACCTCCCTTGCCCAAGATCCGCCGCACTCTGGGAACTCGCCGTCCAGCGGCTCGGAGTCGCGCTCGACGCACCCCACGCCCTAGCACCCCCTTGAACAAAATCCGCGCCAAGGTCCCTGGCGCGCCGTGCAGCCCGGGCCCCCGCGACCCCCACGAGCTTGGCCCTCAGCGTCTGCGCGAGAGCAGGGGTGGACGCCAATGCTTGTGATCTCTTGGCGGCAATGCGGATCATGTCTCTGGCGGGCCCGTTAACAAATACCTGCGCCGCCTTGGCCAGGTCGCCGGCAACTCTCCGCTCTCCCCCATGCCGTTGCAGCACCAGGCGGCCCACTACAATAGCAAGCGAAACAGTGGAACACAGTTGCTGCGTGCGATCAACCGACTCGATAAGCTGCAGCTTCATGGAGGCAGTGGCGGACGAGTCGCCAGCTAAGATTGTCTGGTGCACATAGACCAGGTCCGGCGCTGCACCGTCTAGAACGGGCACCCGAGCCTTGGTATATAATATATATATATACCTAAATATAGAGCTGCATCTTCGACAGCCACAGAGGGAAGGCGTACGTCTGAGCCAATCTCCGCAAATTGTCATGCCGCATTTGCTCAAACGCTCTCCACGAGTCCAGAAGCAACGTGGCAGTGGCCCAGTCAGCAATCGAATCTTCATCACACTTCACCGCGACCCACTCACTCCAGACCAACTGTTGCCACACTGCTCCATCACAACGCTGGCCAGCGGGCGCCCACCAGTACCTGCGCTCGTGGGCCGCTTCCTACATCGCGGCGATGGGCCGTCTCAGTCTCCCGTGCACGCGCACCAGCGCAGCAAGACGGGCGATGGGTCGCACCCCAGCCTCTCGCTTGGGTATAAACACAAATTTGTTGGTATACTCAGGCGAGCAGCACCGCGCTTCGACCAAGACAATCAAGTCTGCCAAAGCTTCAAGCCCAGCACCGTCGAGTGCACCAAAGTCACGGGGATTGAAGCACACACTCGTCGCAGCTGGCCCATGGTAGGCCGCCCAGGTCGCTCGCCCAAATCTTCAGGCCAGCGCAACTGCGGCGGCGCTGCCAACGTGCGCCAGTACCCTGTCCACTCGGCAACCAATGCCCTCACAGCCCCCATCTTGCCGAGTGGCACTTCGACCCCCTGGATCGCCGACGCGTTCACGGCAGGCTCCTTCGTGAAAGCACGCAGCGCAGCACCTCCAACCGCAGCCTTTGCATCGACCCAGTCGCCGAAGCGCGCCTTGGATTCCTTCGCGTCGGCCGCCGCGGCGTCGTCGGCAACATGCTCGGTGAAGGCCATCCGCTGCAGCCAGCGCAACTCCTTTCAGCCACATCGAAGGCTTGCTTACCCTGGGAATGCGCGGCGCCGGGGGCGGGCACGCTCTCGCCCAGGCCAACTCATGCCCCCGCGGCCGCGCCCGCCATACCTGCCAAGGCCTAGCCCAGCAAAGTCACACAAATAATGCTCAGCAGCGCCGATGATCTGCTTCCAAGCCGTCTCCACGTTCCCTGCGACACCCTGCAGCGCAGCTCGCCAATCCTCAGCGAAGTCGCACGTGCTGCAACCAGCTGGAAAGGGACTGGGAAAAAACCTCGGCGGCAAACATGACCTGAACCCAGTCGTCAATCTGCGCGCCGCCAATGGTGAGCCTGACTGGGCGATGAGGCCCGGACTCCCAATCTTGAAAAACCTCAGCGTGAGCTCCAAGAGACTGTTTGGGCACCACGAAGGAATCAATGACATTCTCGGCTGGCCTGCCCGCACCTGTGCCTGGCGCAATCACGCGCCCGCCGCTCAGCTCGAGAAAGGAGGGCCGCTCCAGCATGGCAGGCTCCACGTCGAAGTCTCCGCTAACGATGAATGGTCGGCCGAGGACATGCATCATGGTCGCCACCTTGCGCGGGGTGGTCTCGATGGGGCACGAAAGCCCCTCGCCCGCGTGCAGATGCACAGCGGCCAGCGCAAACCCGCCCGAGCAGAACCCCGAGTGGTGCACGAGGAAGGCGCGCCCGACGTCGATGACCGAGCTGCCGACCCCCTCGAACTGCCCCATGCCGTGCACGCGCGGCGATAGCAGAAGCAGGCCTCCACGCCCTTGGAGTCCTGGCCCTGCTCCTTCGGCAGGGGCTGCATGCGCATGCCAACCAAGCCGTGCCAACCACGCTGTCACCTCACTGCTGCGTTATACAGAGAGGTGTGTCTCCTGCGCAGCGACGAAATCTGACCGACGAATCTCCGCTCGATCAAGGAAAGCCTCGAAGGTAGAATATGCGTTGGCGTTCACCGCGGGGCCAGCCCAAGAACGCCGCTGACGAGTGGCACTAAAGACCCGTCTTCCTTCTCTTGGCTTCAGCACGCAGGATCTCCAGTGCGTCCAAGAGCCGCTTGCGCTCCTCGGGCCAGGATCGTCGCCCTGGAGATGATCGCTGAAATCACCACCGCCGCCACCCATGGTTGCGTCGGTCGCACCAGCGTCTGCGTCGGCTGCCCCTGCGCCATCGGCGGCCTGCGCCCCTCCGCCGGGGTGAACGGGGCTGGCTCGGGAGCTGCTGCCGTCGGCTGCCGCGTGGCGAACTCCGTGATGACCTTGGTGGCTTCGCCGAAGACAGACTCCACAGTGGCCCCCTGGCCAGCTCCTGCTTGCGGCTGCTTGAGCTGCTTCAAGAGGGGCCCGAGGTCCAGCTTGGGCGGCGCGGCGGAGGCTCCAAGGGCCCCGGCAGCCTCCTCCTTTGCCGCAGCCAACTCCTTCTCCAGAACACGGACGGCCTTCTGCTGCTCTTGCAGGGCGACCATGGCCTTGGTGGCCGCGCCCTTCGCCTTCTGCAGCCGCTGCTGACCAGAGAGCAAAGCCTTCGCAGCCTTCTGCGCATTGTTGAACTTCGTCGCACCTGGTGCCCAACCCGCTGCAGCCGCCGCCCTCGCACGCTGCGCACGATCACGGCTGGACTGAGACAGAGTAGACTTAACCAGGCCCCATGCATCTTGACTGAGCTCCACATAGGATTTGATACCGGCCTCACCCAAAGTAGCACCTGCAGTGCACCTTGAGCCCACTTTCCTCCAGCCGTATGCCACGGGCGCGGCACGGGTCGCGGGCCTGTCCGTACCCCACAACACCCCGACTGTGCACACTTGACATGCACATCGGATTGAACCTCCGGCAGCGTGGATATTTCCAATGCGCCCCGACATTCGACATCACTGTGCCCCTCGGGGCGAGAGTAGCCCTTGCAATACGAGCCACTTCAGCTCGGTGCAGCAACTGGCCGCTCTGAATGGGTGCTGCACCAAGCCCACCTGGGCCAGAACGGCTGTATGCGTGTGTGCGTGTGTGTGCGTGTGTGCGTGTGTGCGTGTGTGCGTGTGTGCATGGGTGCGTACGTGCGTGCGTGTGTGCGTGAGTGTGTGCGTGTGTGCGTGTGTGCGTGCGTGCGTGTGTGCGTGTGTGCGTGTGTGCGTGTGTGCGTGTGTGCGTGTGTGCGTGTGTGCGCGTGTGCTCGTATGCTCGAGTGCTCGTGTGCGTGTGTGCGTGTGTGCGTGTGTGCGTGTGTGTGCGTGTGTGCGTGTGCGCGTGTGCGCGTGTGCGCGTGTGCGCGTGTGCGCGTGCGCGCGTGTGCGCGTGTGCGTGTGCGCGCGTATGTGCGTGTGTGCGTGCCTGTGCGCGTGTGCGCGTGTCCGTGCGTGCGCTTGTGCGTGTGCGTATGCTGAGTGGTGTGTTGCGCGCTGTGTGTTGCGTGCGTGCACGTTTGCGTGTGCGCGTGTTGTGTGGTGTGTTGCGTGTTGCGTGTTCTGCGTTGCGTGTTGTGTGTTGTGTGTTGTGTGTTGTGTGTTGTGTTGCGTGCGTGCGTGCGTGCGTGCGTGCGTGAATGTGCGTGCGCGCGTGCGTGCGCGCGCGCGCGTGCGCGGGTTCGCGCGCGCGCGTCGGCCATGGAGGGGCGGCGCCCGAATCACGAGTGAAACGAACACCGCCTTGGACCAAAAGGCCTCAAAGGACATCCGCCCAGAGGCCCAGCAAGCTCGCGCACCAGGAATACCGCGCTGCAGCAGCTCGCAGGCATCGCGGGCAAGGTGGGTAGCATGATCCCAGCGCTAGCAAGGCCCAAGCGCGATCGAACGATAGTTCGGCAAAAAAATCATCTACACTCGCGGCGCTACCAGCTCCTAGGCCAGAGGCAGTCCTGTCAAGGGGTGCCGCCCCTCTACTAGCCTATCACTGCGCCGCGATCGCATCTTGTCTGCCTGGGCCTTGCAAAGATGCACGGGGGGGCAAATCGCCCTCGCATTCTCCGCCCAAAAACTTGCCTTGCTTCCGAGCGCGCGCTCCACATCTCCTGCAAACTATAAACGGCGCTCGCGCAAGCAACTGGCGCCCCAAGTGCTCGTCCACCTCTGGCCTGGCACTGGCCACGGCGCGTGGGGGCCCCTCTGGGGCGCGACAATCTCGGCCCGCTGGCGCGCCGTCAGCCGAGGCGCCAGCATCGCTAGCGCCGGCCGTGATCTCCACAGGCTTGGCCGCGCGCTTCAGCGCGCTCTCCGAGGGGGGGCCGGCTCGAAGCTTGTCGAGGGGGCCTCTTGTGCACTAGCGCCGGCAGTGCTCGCTGGAACACCCTCTGCAACAAAAGAGGCGCGGTTGGCCTGCTCCTGCCGGCTCCTGCCGGCCGTCTCCGTTCCTCCGAACCCCCCGCTTGGACGATGGCCAAAGCGACGACGACCCTCCAACCTCCTCCATATCGGCTTGGCCAGCAGGGCCAAGCTGCCGCCCGGGCGAGCGGCTGTTGCTGGCGGGCGGCATTGACTTAGGCGAACCCATCGCGCTGCCGCGAAGCTGCCAGCGCTACCGCCACCGCAAGACCAACTCCTAACCCAGGCTCGGCAGCTCTCCGCGCGGGGTTGCTAGCGCCCCCAAGGATGGCCTTGGCTCGCATCGGCGGGAGCGCAGTGGCCCTACGCGGCCTGCTCCAGAGACCTCTGATCGTGCTGAATGAAAACGCCGCTCGATTGCATTGCCTGCAGCGCATGCCATGTTTGTCCGCCGCAAAGTCATGATGGCTGAGGGAAAGAGCAGGCGGCAGCGGGGGAGGGCGGGGCAAACGGGGCCCCGCCTCCTGCTGCGACCACAACTTGGAGCTCAACGCCTGGAAGTCTGCCCAAGCCAAATGTCGCGCGGCTTACAGCCTATGCGAGCCCCCCCCCTCGGTGCCTCCACCGAAATTCGGGCTAAAACTGATCGCGTGCAACGCGACAGAGGCGAACAAGTCGGCCCACGCATTCCCCAAATACGAGATGTGCTGCAACTGACGCGAATGAACCCCAGATTGGTCGACCGCGAATTTGGGCGGGAAGGTGACCAGCACCTGACGTAGCTGCGCCACCGTGATCGGCTCCAGCTCAGGCCAGTGCCCCGCACCTGCAGGTAGCTCCGCTGGCGCCAGCCCATGGTGTGACCAGATGCCTGCCCACTGCTGCATCTCAGCATCAGCGGGCTCGGTTGGCTGGCAGGAGCCTCTGGTCGGGGGCACTTCCGCCTGCCCCTTGGGCTTCGTGGAACGATGAGCCTGGCCCGCGCCTCCCTCGAAGGCTGCTCGCGCCCACTGCTGCCAGGCTTGGCGCTCCTGGGCCTCTGCAGCTCGGCTCGGCAACTCGTGCCGGTCCTGGGCCCGCGCTGGCATCTCCTCGAACTGCTCATGCAGGAGGCAGTTCAAGCCAGCAATGCAACGAGGCGCGCGCCTCAGCCGACAGGCGTTGGAGCACCTGCGGACTGCGCTCCACTCGCTGCATGCACTTGCTCAGCCCCTGGAGCTGGCGAGCCAGTCGGCGGAGCACGCGAGAGGTGCGGCGCTCGGTGCCGTCCTGCTGCAAGCTGGCGACGCCCTTCACCAGCACTGCCCGTGCGCCGCGCAGATGCTGTCCCCAGCGCGCAGTGACAGCCCAGGCTGTGGCTTGCAGACCGCGTCTGGCCCGCCGCCGAGCAGGCCGCCACGCCACCTGCGCAATGACAAGCGCT
>CAUYUJ010015693.1:175397-212897 GCA_963575745.1 Prorocentrum cordatum | reverse complement strand
GTGCGTGTGTGCGTGTGTGCGTGTGTGCGTGTGTGCGTGTGTGCGCGTGTGCGCGTGTGCGCGTGTGCGCGTGTGCGTGTGCGTGTGTGCGTGTGCGTTGTGCGTGCGCGTGCGCGTGCGCGTGTGAATGTGCGTGTGCGTTGCGTGTGCGTGTGCGTGTGCGTTGTGCGTGTGCGTGTGCGTGTGTGCGTGTGCGTGTGCGTGTTGCGTGTGCGTGCGCGTGCGCGTGCGCGTGCGCGTGCGCGTGCGCGTGCGCGTGCGCGTGTGCGTGTGCGTGTGCGTGCGTGCGTGGTGCGTGTGCGTGCGTGCGTGTGCGTGTGCGTGTGCGTGTGCGTGTGCGTGTGCGCGTGCGCGTGCGTGCGCGTGCGTGCGTGCGCGTGCGTGCGGTGCGTGTGCGTGTGCGTGTGCGTGTGCGTGTGCGCGTGCGCGTGCGCGTGCGCGTGCGCGTGCGCGTGCGCGTGCGCGTGCGCGTGCGCGTGCGCGTGCGCGTGCGCGTGCGCGTGCGCGTGCGCGTGCGCGTGCGCGTGCGCGTGCGCGTGCGCGTGCGCGTGCGCGTGCGCGTGCGCGTGCGCGTGCGCGTGCGCGTGCGCGTGCGCGTGCGCGTGCGCGTGCGCGTGCGCGTGCGCGTGCGCGTGCGCGTGCGCGTGCGCGTGCGCGTGCGCGTGCGTGTGCGTGTGCGTGTGCGTGTGTGTGTGTGTGTGTATGTGTGTGTATGTGTGTGTGTGTGTGTGTGCGTGCGTGCGTGCGTGCGTGCGCGTGCGTGCGTGCGTGCGTGTGTGTGCGTGTGTTTCTCCGCCTTGTCGCTGCGCGCGAGGCCGCGACCGCCAAGATGTGTACGTGCGCGTGGTCAACCCCCCAAGCTCACGAGTGCAGCCGGATCACTCAGCCCACGCATGCTCACGACTGGGGCCTCAAGGCGCACAGCCAACGGCGGCTAAGGACCTTCGGGGTGCTCGTCGACGAGGACTTCCACACTACTTGAAATATAAAAACACGCGCGCGTCTCTGGACGGACGAATCGCACACTGAGATGGCTGGCATGGTGCCTGCGGTCGGGTGTGCTCGTGGGGTCATCGACAACACGTCTGGGACAACGGGAGGTTCGAAGATGGTTTCCCGTCCCGTGCACGAGCTCGCAAGTATCAGCGCCACCAAGACGTAGAATATGATGAGATACCTTCACTCCGCCCTCCGCCTTCTACCAGATGATCAGATGATCTTATACCTGCAGGTCGGAGTGGTGCCCAACCCCTGGGGAGAGCCATAATCCCAGGCACCAGAACTGCCAATTATGAGTAAACTGGCAGCCCATGCCATGTGGAAGCAGAGGGACGTTGGTCGGCTTGAAACGCTGCTGGACTGGGTTCTGGGATGCTGTGACTCCGTGCTTTGGAGCCTCGGGCCGCACCTGGGGCCCCCTTCATCATCCTTGAGGGGCCTTGTACCGAAACAGCTGTCTTTGGCCGTGCGGGCCGTCTGGGGCATCTGAGCGTGGGCTCCCTAATCGCCGAGCGCACCTCCTTGAGAGGCGGCCCGGGAGCGGCTGCGACCCGCCTCCGCCTCCCTCTCGAAGTGTCCAATATCCAACCCTGCTCCTCCGCCAAAGCCCCCGAAAACCCTCGACGACCCAGGAGGCCACCCACCCAAAGCGTGCAATGGATCGACCGCTTGGCGGCGGTCGCGGCCAGGGCGGGCGGAGTTCCGCTGGGACGCCTGGGCTGCACCGGCGGCGGCGGCAACCTGGTGCTCCGCCGCGAGGACCGCCGTGAGGGCCGCGGGGGAGCGGGCCCCCTCCTAGCCGAGGACGCAGCGTGGCAGGCCCGAGCGGAGGGGCGGGCCACGACGGACACACAAGGGGCGGCGGGCCGCGCAGAAGGGCGAGATGGGCGCAGCGCAAGCATGGGCGCAAGGACGCGCGGAGACGAGGAGCACGCGAAGGGGCAGGGGGCAGCAGGGCAGGCGGAGGGGTGGAGGAGGGGCGGAGGGGCTCGAGCGGAGGGTCGGAGGGGCTCGAGTGGTGGGTATGACGGGGCGCAGCAGCTCCTGAAGTCCAACGTTAGTACTCGCGGGCCGCGGGTGGGACTCTTCGGCCAGTAATCCGCACTGATAAAACAGGGCTAGGATCGGGATAAATCGCTCCAGAGCGTTCCGGAGCGCTCTCAGAGCGTTCCGGAACGCTCTGGAGCGGCCGCGGCGCCCAATACATCCTCCAAACCCGCCGATTCTCAGAGATTTCGAGTTATCCCGATCCGATTTTGTCCCGATCTTCGCGTCGTTTTAACTGAACCCTTCCCGTGCACCGTCACGACTTCCACTTCTCGCGCCGCGCCCGGCCGCGGCGCCGAAGAAGGCCCCCTGAGGCTCTAAGGAGGCACCCGCGCGATGTCGAGAGATGGGGAAGGTTTTCGAGTAGGCCCGGGTTTTCCGTCCACGCAGCGCCACTGCGCCACCCACTGTGGAAGTCTGGGGAGGTCGCTGCAGGCGCCGCAGAACCCCCTTCCAAGGGCACCCGTAGCCCCAACCCGTGGAGGCCCCCCACGAAGCCCCTGGGAGGCCCATGGAAGCTCCTGGAAGACCCGGCGACAAAGACAAACAAGGGCAATGCGATGAGTGAGGAAAGAGAAGACTGCGGGAGGCCCTGCGATAAAGAAACCATTCGTAAGAGGAATCACAAGAATAATAATAACAATAATACCTAACATCAGACAACAGTCATGATGGCACAAGCATCCGAAATAATACGAGTAGCACCATACATGGAGATACGACATATAATACTAGCACTAAGTTGCATACCGAATATGAGAATGTTAATACAATCGGACTGCTGCAAGTGCATGAAGTAACTCTCAACAAGGAAGCCCCTCTCCGACACCCGAAAATAAACATCGGTACACGAGGAGGGCCTGAGGAACAAGCAAGGAATGGCCCAAGGAGCAGCAAACCTATTCCGAACCCAAGACGGTCCTTCTCTCAGTGGTTGACTGTAAGAACGAACCGTATACAAACATAAGGGACAACATATGTATAGGTGATGAAGAAATCCTACCAGCCATCTGGGCGTAGGTACTTTAACCAACTCTTGGCGGCGGCGGTTGCGGCGGTTGCGGCGGGGGCAGCGGCTGCGGCGGCAGCGGCGGTGGCGGCGGCAGGGGCGGCGGCGGCGGCGGGGGCGGCGGCGGCGATTCGGCAGCGGCAGCGGCGGCGGGGGGGCGGCGGCGGCGGGCGGCGGGGCGCGCGGGGCGGCGGCGGCGGCGGCGGCGGACAGCGGCGGCGGCGGCGCGGCAGCGGCGGCGGCGGGCGGCGGCGGCGGCGGCGGCGGAGGCGGATGCGCCCCCAGTAGCTGCCCATCCAAAGACTGCTGCATATGCTGCGGCTCGGGCCAGGCTCGGGTGCTACGTATGTGTTGGGAGGGCGGGTGGGAGTGAGCGAGACGGCTTGCTGGCGGGGAAGGAGACTCTTGACCTCAACCCCGACCCCTACCCCCTCCCCTGGGCCTGGGAGGGGGGGCGAAGGGTTCGAGCGTCCAAGATGGCCTAAGATGGCTCCAAGAGGGCCTATGAGAGCGCAAGCTGGCCTCCCAGACTGCTCGAGATAGCTCAACATGTGTCAAAATAGCCTCCGGCACACATCCAACAGGCCTGAAGATGGCCCTGAGACGATTTGAAGTGCCGTTCGAACCCTCCAAGGATCCCCGCAAGAAGCCAAAACAGTTCCCAATCCTAAAGGGAACCATGCTTTTGTTGCGTTCTCGCCTATTCGCTTCCGATGGGTCTCGGAGGCCTCAAGATTGCCCCAAGACGGCCGCAGAGGGCCCCGAGAGGGGCCCAAGAGGGCTCCCAGAGGGCCCCAAGAGCGCTCCAAGGCCGTCTCAAGAGGAACCCAAGTCGCAATATTTGAATCTCCGAGGGGGGGGGGGATGAATTTCCGACCCCCCTCTTTGTGAGCCCTGGGGGCCAAGACGGCCCCAAGAGGCCTCCCAGACCCCCCCAAACAGCCCCAAGAGGGCCCTTTGGACCCCCAAAGGAGCCCCAAGAGAGCCCTAAGAGTGCACAAGTGGCTCCGCGAGCACCCCAAGAGAGACCCAAGATGGCTCCAGGAGGCCTCCGAGAAAACACTTCCAAGGCGACTGCCGCACTGCAAGATTCTACACTTCCCTGATCAAAGCAACTCGCCTGGCGATCTGTTTCTGGATCGGCTGGTGGGGATACTTTTTGGTCAACGGCCTCGTAAAGCGGGTCAAAAGGCGTCCAAACTCTAGCCGGGCGACGACTAGGCAGCGGGAGCGGAAAAGCCAGACAGGCGCAGCAAACGGGCGGCAGCTCAGACGGGCGGAAAGAACCGATAGAACCGAACGGGCGGCAGCTCAGAAGGGCTGGTGGGGATATTTTTTCGTTCGCGTCCACCAGCGAAGGCGCTAGCGGAGTCAGAAGCGCTACGGGTCACGACAGCTGGTGGGGATACGCGAAGCGTCAAGAAGTGGGAACGCAGAAAACCCCGACACTGGGCCTCAAGGTACGAGATGGAGTGCCCTCCGGTCACGGAAAGTCCTCCGTGCTGCGCATTGCAACGCGAGCTCGTTCAAGGGGAGGGCCCCGGGAGGGCCCCGAAGACGGTCCAAGAACGTCCTGGAGCGGCCCAGGAGCGCCCCAAGACGCCCCATCTTGACTCGAGGCACCCCGAGGTAATACCCACGAGGCCCCCGGGGGCCTCCAAGAGGCCGCCCAAAGGGGGCCACAGGGTGCAAGCAGAACCGACTCCCTCGGGTGCTTGACAGAATTGCGCGTTCTCGCCAACTCGGGCGTCCGACGCTCCAGGACGACCCAACAGGACCCCGAGATCGCCTGAAGACGGCCCCCGAGCGGCCCCAAAAAGGGCCCAAGAGAGCTCCACGACGGCTTGGGAGGCCCCCAAGGCGGCTCAAGGGGGCCCCAAGAGGGGCCCAAGAGGGCCCAAGAGGGGCCCAAGAGGAGCCCAAGAGGGTACGCACGAACTGGCATGCAGAGCCCTCCGCCCCAGGATGACCCGCGAGACCGCCAGCAGGCCCCCAAGTGGCCCTCCAGAAACCCCAGGAGGCCGCCAAGAGGCCAAAAAGAGGCCCCAAGAGGCCCCCAAGAAACCTCCGAGAGGCCCCAAGGAACCCCAAACCTGCCTCCAAAAGGATTCCAGGAGTCCTCCCCCAAAAAATCCCCCAACAGGCATCCAAGAGGCCTCTGACCTACAACCCAGGCGCGGTGGCCACCAGGCCTGGGGCCGGCACTGAGACGGAAAGAGCGCTTCGGCAACCTGCCGAGATGGCTCATGGCACCCTTCGCTCTTTGGAGCCTTGGTGTTGAGAACTAGTTAAGTCACCGCTCTCTGTTGGGAGCCCTGGTGTTCAGAGACTTTTACGTTGCCGCCCGTTCTTGGGAACCTTGGTGCCAAGAGCTTGTTGCGTCACCGCTCGTTCTTGGGAGCCTTGCTGGTAAGCGCGTGTTACGTCGCCGCTCTCCGTTGGGAACCTTCCTGGGAAGAGCTTGTTGCGGCACCGCTCTCTGTTCAGCCCTCGTGCCCAGAGATACTTACGTTGCCGCTCGCTCTTGGGAACCTTGGTGGCAAGAGCTTGTTGCGTCACCGCTCGCTCTTGGGAGCCTTGCCGGTAAGCGCGTGCGACGTCACCGCTCTCAATTGGGAGCCTTGCTCCTCGTCCTCCTCTTCATCCTCCTCCCCCTCTTATAATTAGTATTGTTAGCATGATGGTTAATATTACTATTATTAATAATATCACCCTCCTCCTCCTCCTCCTCCTTCTCCTCCTCTGCCTCCTCCTCCTTCCTCTTTCTCCTCCAACTCCCCCAACCCCTCCTGACTTCTCCTCCTCTTCCTCCTCCTCCTCCTCTTCATCCTCCTCCTCCCTCGTCATCGTCCTTTTCCTCCACCTCCTTTGTCTCCTCCTCCTCCTCCTCCTCCTCTTTCTCCTCCTCCTCCTCCTCCTCCTCCTCCTCCTCCTCCTCCTCCTCACCCTCCTCCTCTTTCTCCTCCTCCTCCTCCTCCTCCTCCTCCTCCTCCCTCTCCCTCCTCCTCCTCCACCTCCTCTCCCTCCTCTCCCTCCTCCTCTTCTCTCTTCCTCTTTCTCCTCCTGCTCCTCCTCTTCCTCCTCCTCCTCATTCTACCTCCTTCCTCCTCCTCCTCCCCTTCCTCCTCCTCCCCCCCCCTCCTCGTCCTCCACCTCATCCTCCTCCTCTTCCTCCTCCTCCTCCTCCCCCTCTTCCTTCTCCTTCTTCTCCTCCTCCTCTTCCTCATCCTCCTCCTCCTCCTCCTCCTCCTCGTCCCCCTCCTCCTGGGGCCCGCTTGGGAGCCTCTTGGGGCCCTCTTGGGGCCCGCTGGGGGCCCTCTTGGGCCGTTTTGGGGCCCTCTTGGGCCGTCTGGGGACCCTCTGGGACCGTTTTCGGCCCCTGGGCGGGGCCTCGGCGGGCCGTCTGGGGACGATCTTGGGGGCCTCTTGGGCCGTTGTGGGCCCGTCTGGGGGCCCTGTTGGACCGTTTTGGGGCCCTCTTGGGCCCCCTTCCTCTTCCTGCTTCGGCACATCCTCCTCGTCTTCCCAGCCGTCCGCCTTCAAAGCTCTCTAACCATCATCGTTGTCGACGGCGGTGGCATCGTCCTCACCATCGAAGTCATCCAATCTGGCTCGACACTGGCGGCGGCCACGATGGTGGCTTCTTGCCAACACTACTGCACGTAACGAAGGATCGAATGATTGGCCTGGTCGTCTCTTATTAGAATTACCTTCATTGTCGTATTCGTCGCCGGCGTCGTCATCAATCATCTCTGCAATTGAGCACGAGCCTCTTAGCTGATCGAGGTTCAATGCTGGCGGTTCACACAGACATCGCGGACACCAGAGGTGAGAGGGCGCCTGAACCGCACCTGCGAAGCCCTGGAAACCCGCCACTCTCCCACAAAGGTAGAGTCTCTGCCAGGGCCCCTCCCAGACCGCCACCGCTCGAAGTCCCCCATGAGTCCCCTCGCGTCCCCCATCCTGTCCAGCTTCCCGCGCCAGGTAACGCCATGACGACCAGCACGCCACAAGATGCAAGCGGACCAGGGGCCGCCCAGCCCTTCGCATCAGACGCCGAAGAGTATCGCAAACACGAATATCCACCATTCGGCGGGGCTCCTCGGCGGCCGCCGCCTGGCAAGAGGAGTCGCTGTCCGTTCCACACGCAACATCCCACTGGGCCCCTGCCGATACTCCATCCTCTCTTGCACACACACACAGAAACACACACTTCGTTGCCCCAAACGCCCTACCCGTTTACACCGCTATGTATCCAATGTAATAAGCACTGCGATCAGCCGCCTAGGCTGTCCAGGCGAACGCGGCTCCCCTATCCTCCTCACCCTCTTCTTTCCGACCCCCTCCTTCTGATCCTCATCTTTCGCCATTCTCATGACCATAAGATGTTCGAATACACCCTCTCGAAATAAACTGGTGCAACGAATATGTCAACACGGAACCTACGTATGACCATTCCACACATTGAATCCGTGCGTGGGCTCTCAAACGTATGCAACACAATCTCCACATACCGAGTCGATGTGTCAAAACGCCCTCCGCACTGATATTGTATAGGGCTGTTCGTTCTCCGATGCCCGCGTGCCACTCGACAATAATGATGCTCACTTGTGCAAGTTGCACCGGAGGCTGTTCTCAAAAATACTGGTGGAAGCTATGCCCACCAGCGCAGGTACACGCTAGACGTTGTTCTCAAAAGCGCTTGGTGGGACTTACGTTCGCAGGTGCACTTCTGCATGCAAAGGGGGGGAAAGAGGAACAATCATACCCTCATTTCTTTGAGCGGTGCTGAGGTGACTCCCGCACACATTTGCTTCTACAGGAGTGCCTCGTACACAAAACACCAAATCCTTTTTGCGCAGAAAGCCAAATTCTAAGACCAACGCCTGGTGAGTTTCTTCATTCACTTTGGCACCGTCGCACTCATTCTTCTTATCGTGTTCATTATGTTGTTTGTCTCTCTCTCTCTCTCTCTCTCCTCCTCTATGTGTTGTTATATTTCTCTGTCTCTATGGATATATGGTGCTCTTATCTCTCTCTCTCTAGTATCTATCTCTATCTCTCTGTATCTCTCTCTCTCTCCCCCTCTCCCCCTCCCTCTATATTGAACCAAGGCGGGGCACTGGATGCGCTGACGGGAGTCAGCATGTCCAACGTGTTCCAAGATGGCCCCGAAGAACCGTTCTGGGGCACCCTTGGAGGCCAGTCTGACAGGCAGCGGCTGCGGCGCACTAGCAGACAGATCAGCCACTTGCTTTTTTTCAGCGGGTTCTCGCCTGCGGCTCGGTGTGTCCTTGAGCCCTAGATGGGAACAGATACGGTGCCCGTCCTTCTTGTCTTACCCAGCGAGCGCACGGAGGTATGCAAATAAGTGCGAGGTTGCCGAGCCCAGGTCCCTGACTGTGCTAGCGGCGATCGCCACGCTCGCAACCTGTGGCGCCGATGTTGATCACGCCCGCCGACAACGATGACGACGTCCTCGCGTCGGCGGTGGCGGTTGTCGAAGGAATTCGACATGCGCGCGCGGCCGACGCGCACGAGTGGCCAGCGTGGTACTATTTGACACGGATCATGCCCCCCCCCCCCAGCACGCGCGCAAGGGCGTTCGCATGAGTTCGACATGCGGAGCGACGGGCCCGTCTGGCAGAACTTGAGGAAACTGTTGGAGCACCGATGATCTCCTTCAGAGGTCGCAAGACACGGAGCGCAAGATGTTGTTGACGACTGCTGCTGCAAAAGCCATGTGTTTCTATATATATATATATTCGAGACACCTCGATTTGAAATCCTTACGACACCAAAGGTATTTGAATGACTCTGGCGTGCGCGCGCGACGACGCGCGCGTGTGCACTTCGCCCCATTTGTTGCAAGGGATTCTTGCGACGGCACGCGCGCAAGCGCCTTCTAAAGATTTCGACATGCGCGCGCGGCAGGCCCGTTTGGTGGCATGCTATGAATGTGTTGAAAAATATGTTTTTTGTTTTAAACAAAAAATCGAAAGAGTTCGGGCGCAGGCTTTGTTTGAAACTCGTGCTGCGAAACCATGTGTTCTTATATGCTTTCGTGACTCTCGATTTTGAAATCAGGTTTTGGAGGAGTTCGGCATGCGCGCGCGACGACGCGCGCGTGTGCACTTCGTCCCACTGGTTGCAAGGGACTCTTGAAAACTTATTAATTTTAATGAACGGGTGCGCGCGCATAATTGCTTCTGCAGAGGATGATGAGGGGGGAACCGATAACGGCCTGCCTGGTACGAACTCCTATCTAGGATGGACGATGGGGCAAAATCATATGAAAACTGCCATACGAAGAAGTGTACCGTTAAGTGCGGCCTCGGGAGGGTGGTGGATCCTCCCTTGTTAGAAAGGAGGATCTGCGTGCTGCAACTCTTGTAGGGCCAGACAAAGCCTCCGGCATAACACCCCAGCGCGTGGCACCCCGCGAGGCGCCCACGGGCGTGCACTGGACGAGACCTCGGCAAACCCCCGTGGGCGCGGGCCACCCACGAGACACCCACGGGCGGGCTCCAGGCGAAACCTCGGCATACTCTTTGGACGCCCGAAATGGGTACGGAAAGAATGGGTACTTACAATGTCCAAAAACAAACGTTGTCCCAAACCAACAGCGGCCGCTGTTGGGCAGGCGGCCTTCCGTCTCAAGTGGACACAGGCCGCGGCGACACCGACAGCGATTCCTGCTCAGAAGGCACAGGAACTGCTGCTGGGCGCAGGGATGCCCATTTCTGTACCCATTCTTCCCGCCTCCTCCTCCTCCTCCTCCTCCTCCCCCCTCCTCCTCCTCCTCCTCCTCCTCCTCCTCCTCCTCCCCCTCCTCCTCCTCCTCCTCCTCCTCCTCCTCCTCCTCCTCCTCCTCCTCCTTCTCCTGGGGGTCGTGCCTGCACTTAGGGCCTGTCTTTAGTGTAACACTCCCCGGGCGCGGGGTGCCCACGAGGCGCCCACGGGCGCCTGCGAGCGGGTACCAGGGCGAGACCTCGGCAGGCACCCCACTGCGCGGGGCGCCAGCGAAGAGCCCACGGGCGGGCTCCGGGCGAGACCGCGGCATGACCCCTCCAGCGCGCAGCGCCCACGGGGCGCCCACGGACGCCCGCCAACCGGGCACCAGCTGAAGCCCCGGCAGACCGTCCACCCTCTCGAAGGAACAGAAGCGAGCCTTCCTACATGCAAACGCTGTTTGGGCAACATTGCATGCCCGCTGGGAGACCTGACATCTTCCACGGCGAAAATGCAAGCGCAGCAACACAGGGCCCCTTAAGCGCGACCCGGGGCCACAAACTCCCTGAGCCCTCGGCGCTCACCCCGAACTGCCTCGTGCACAGCCTAAGAGCGGTCCTCTACCCCAAATCTGAAAAAATGCATCGCGTTACTCATCATTGTGCGATAGCGGCAAATCGACAAGCACGGAACACCTGCGCGTGCGTGCGCCTGTCGGGCCTTGCTGACGGCACTCGCGCACATTTCCCTCACGGGCATAGGAGAACAACGTGACTGAAGAGAAGAGAGAGGGACGAACAGCGAGCACGGAGGGCGAACTCAGGCTGCAGATAGCAGTGGCACCCCTCTCGCGACGGCGGGCTCCCTCGCAAAAGTCCACCAACCACGCAGGACTGGCACACGACAGTGGGCGCAGGCGCTCGCCACAAGCCAACAAAGGATACGGGACGTGCAGCGGCGGGCAGGCATGAAGGGGCCCTGGGACACACAAATAAATACACACAAATAAAAAGATTCCCCATATTTTCCTATATTTTCTGGGTGTTTGTCTTCCCCCCCCCCCCCCACACTTCCCATATTTTCCCATATTTTCCTGGGAGTCGACGATGAATTGTGTCTGTGTGTGTTTTTTTCCCTCCTGAATGCAGGTGCCCCGCTGCCTGAAGAAGCGCGGGCAGGGCGGCAGCACAGGGGGAGCCCGGGAGTCGGCAGCTGTGGGGTCGGCCCCTCCGCGGCCGCGCGCTCGCCCGTGCACGCGGCAGTGTACAGTCATCGGCCTGACCTCAGGAACGATAAATAAGGAACGAAGCCTCTTTTAATCCCAAGGAATAACGCATAAGGAACGATACATCATAGATAACGCATACGGAACTGTAAATAACGCATGTAAAATCTAAGGAACGACAGTAAGTGTTCCTTATTCAAGCCGCTCACTGTATTCGCTCCCAGCAGCTTCCAGGCCCCGAGCCCCCTGATGCGCGCAGAGGGGGGAGAGGCAGTCGGGGGCGGCCAAGAGGGGGGTCGTCCAAGAGGGGGGGGATGCAAGTCGTGGCCGGCGGCACGTGCGCGGCCCGGGGTGGGGGGGGGGGCCAGGGACGTACTGACATAGGAAGAGACGCCATGAAATCTGGTGAAATATTATGGCCCACGCCATGGAATCCCCCCCCCCGAGTCATCACCCCCCTCTTTGCCGTCCCCGGGATAGGAAGGGAGGGACAAGGAGGTGGAGGAGGAGACGAATCGCCCTCGCAGAAGAAGCCGTGCCAGCCTGGCGACCTGGACAAAGTGGCACGGGAAATGGCACAACAAGTAAAGGACAATGGAGACCCGGGCCAGAGATCCCCGCTTCACGCCATGCAAGGGGGGGCGGGGGAGACGAAGACACAGGCAGAGGATACGAATTTCGTTGTTCATGCAGGAAGGGACATGCCAGTGCCAGTCCCTGAGGTCAGGCAGTTACCAGCCATAGAAATTGCTGCAGGCAGCTGCGGGCAATGTTTCGTGTGCCCCAAATGCAAAACTCAGAATATACAAGACTTGAAATCTGCATGATACTAATATTCGCCGCTTTTGAGCCCTCAGATCGCCCAAGACTGCCCAGTAAGGCCAACAAAAATCGCCCCAAGCGGCCCAAGGCCCCCAAGACGCCCAAGAGATGCCTAAGGGGGAAAACTGGAACTCCGCCCCCAGGAGGCCTCCGAGACAGGAGGCCCCCAGAGGCCCCCAAGACGCACCCCAGAGCCCCAGAGGCCTCCCAAGAGACCCCGAGAGGCCTCTTGTCCAAGACCGAAGCTCGGTGGCGGGATGGGCCGAAGGCCACTAATTAGATAGTCTCGGCTCTCTGCCCTCTGCTCCACACTGTCCCCCCTCCGATCTCTACCATTTGCCCTCCACTCTCCTCTGCTTTGCCGAAGCCAGAAAACCCAAACCCCATGAGGTGCAGACGCCGCTGGGAACTTGGCCTCCTGCCGGAACATCCGGCGAACTCCCACGGAACTCCCACGGGGCCATCCCCCCCGAGGCCCGAGGGCCGAGTCCCCCCGAGCGCGCCGCACCCCCGGAGGCCCGCGGCCAGCCGCCCGCGCTTGCCGCGGAGTCGGCGCGCCCCCCCCCCCCCCCGCCGCCTGCCGAGTGGCCCCTCGCCCCGTCCTGGTGCCGGCGGTGGAGGGCTGCACTGTGAGTGCTGCGGGCAGCTCCTGGTGGACCAGGCGCTGCAGGCCGGCTGCAGGCCGGCTCGGCGAAGGGGCCGGGCCACACCGGGAGGGGCGGCGCTCCGCGGTGACGGTCCCAGGCAGGCCGAGGCTCCCAGGGAGCTGCAGCGGGTGCACGCTGGAGACCATGCCACGCCACCGTGGCGGAAGAAGCCACGCCGCCGAGCACTGTCGAGCATGGGGCACTGACGGTGTTCCAGCGGCGATGCGGTGCTGACCTGTGCTGACGAGAGAGAGACGAGCACCTCGGACGTGGCCGGCGGGCTGACGCTCATCCTGGGAAGCGAACAAGTGATGCTGGGCACCACCTCGGCGCCACCGAACATGGATGCCCTCTCGGGCTTTCACTGCAAATTGAATGGGCACCTGTCGCAATGTCAGACACGCTGCAGGGCTCCGTCCTGTCCATCGTCGCACTCCAGCGAGCGCTGGTATCTTGGCGGTTGCGGCGAGGGCGTGGCCAGAGCATGGAGGGGCCAGGAGTCTGCATTCGCGAGGTCCTTATCACGAGCGGGACCAAATAAGGAATTCACCATCGGTTCCGCATTAGAATAAAATCGCAATGCTGAACATCCCGCCCACCCCCAGGCTGCCCAGATCCACGATAGACGAAAAGTTACTAAAACATCGCCATCGCCATCGCACTGGCCCTACGATGGAATCGATGCTGGAGCAGGGCCGCCACGGCAATACCTTCCGTTATCATTGGATGAAGGCTCGTGCGCTCCAGCGACAAATCACTTCCACTAGGATGACAGGTGCAGACGGCCGCGCGCATCATTAACTGCATCGTCATGCAACTGTGCATTACTGCTGTATCCCCAAGCCCTTCCCCCCAACCAGTTAATTCTCTTTCCGACGAGTATGACACGCACCTTGGACGAGGAGCGGATGAGCTTGGAACTCAAGCCGGTGCCAGCCTTTCCAAGCCACAGGGCGTGGAGAAGGCCCTCGAACATGGCGAGGCCTTCAGCTCGAGCAACACGCGCGCCGCTGGGCATGCACGATGAGAGCGCAATTCAGACCGAGTAGAGGATTGAGCGGCAGATACAGGCATTGACTCTGCAAACGTTGGCAGGGGACCAGACGGACGAGGTGCGCAAGGGCATACTGGACTGCGAGCAGATGCTGAGGGGCGGGGCACTCCGTTGTTGGGGTGATGACATCAAGGCCTGCGATGCAAGCAAGCGGCACGCAGCGGCTGTCATTGACGAGGCGCACGCGAGCGTTCTCTGAAAAAGCGCGTGCACTGCGGAGGGCAAGAACACGCTGGCACATTTCGACGGGGCCTTGGCTTGAATGCGGCGTGCTGGCCAATGCGCGATCGCATGGCAGCAGGACATGGCTCGAGCTCCAGGGGCTGCCTAGTTGCGGTCGGCCCTGCGGGATCAAGCGGGGCACCCACGCAATGCAAGGCAGGCGCTGTGTCTTCGCAGGATCTGATCCTGGCAGCCTCGTAGTGTACGGACACACCACCGAGTTCGCACTGCTTTTCGGTACTCTGGACGTGCTGTAATTGGGCATCGACCGTCCAGGGAAGCGGCGGCAGCTGGGTCGCACCATCGGCACGGTCGCATCCTTGGCCATCTGCTCAACAAGAAGTCGCAAACAAGATCGGTTCCCCCTGCTCCTGCTTCTTCTGCTGCTCATCCTCCTCCTCCCTGATCCTTCTTCTCTGCTCCACGCTTCCTCCTTTTCTGATCCTTCCTCCATCCCTGATGTTCCTCCTGTCCCCCGGCGTCTGTTCTTCCTCCTCCTCCTCCTCCTCCTCGTCCACCTCCTGCTCCTCCCCCTCCTCCTCCTCCTCCTCCTCCTCCTCCTCCTCCTCCTCGTCCTCCTCCTCCTCGTCCTCCTCCTCGTCCACCCTCTCCTCCTCCTCCTCCTCCTCCTCCTCCTCCTCCTCCTCCGCCTCGTCCTCCTCCTCCTCCTCCTCCTCCTCCTCATCCTCGTCCACTCTCTCCTCCTCGTCCACCTCCTGCTCCTCCTCCTCCTCCTCCTCCGCCTCCTCCTCCTCCTCCTCCTCTCGCCTCTCCTCCTCGTCCACCTCCTCCTCCTCCTCCTCCTCCTCCTCCTCCTCCTCCTCCTCCTCCTCCTCTCTCTCCTCCTCGTCCACCCTCTCCTCCTCGTCCACCTCCTGCTCCTCCTCCTCCTCCTCCTCCTCCTCCTCCTCCTCCTCCTCCTCCTCCTCCTCCTCCTCCTCCTCCTCCGCATCCTTCGGCTCCTTCCTCTCTTCATCATCCTGCTGCTGCTAGTCCTCCTTCTCCTGGGTTGGCTCCGCCTGCTATCCCAGCTTAGCCTGCTCTTCCTGCTTATGACCCTCTTTTGTCGTGCCTTGTTCCGTTTCCTCTTCCTCCATTTCCTTCTGCTCAGCTTCCCGCGGGGCAAGCCTGGTCTACGACCACCTGCAGCTCCTGGCGATAAATTCGGTGGCGCAAGATCGAGCGAAACAGCGGTGCAATTGCAATATCGCGTGCCGGCCGAAGGCCACAGAGTCCCAAAAACAAGAGCGCAAGCTGAACTCCCACTTTGGAAAAGACTTGTGGACGCCGTTTGGAAGTCTTGGGCGGGACAGGAAGACGGAGCGGGGACATAGGAGGGTTAGAAAGGCAGGGCCAAGACAAAACAAGTTCCAGGAGTCCCTGCTACACCTGCCGAAAGGCTACACATGCAAAAATGACTCGTGGCTGTGTGTGTGCACGCTGGTGGCAGCTGCATTCTGCGAGTGGTGATGAACTACCCAAACCAATTGTGCAGCGGCAGCCGCTCGCTGCACGGAACATGACTGGCCGATCTCGCCCCATCTCGCCCCCTTCCTAGGCCAAGGCGGCTGGGCCTCGGGGGCCCCGCCGATGGCCCCGACACGCTGGAAACGCCTCAGAACCTGTCGTGAGATCTGCAGAGGGGTGGGGGATAGGAGGCAAGGAGCGCAAGGGAAGCAGGAAAGAGCAGGGGCAAGGAAAGGAAAGGATTTTTTTGCACTGACAAAGACCAGCCGCACGCGTACTAGCCTGATTAAAAAAAACCCTGGCGGCCAGCGACGGAGACGCTATTCGACCCAGCTCCGCAGATCGCGGGAAAGGTCGTCGTCGTCATCCGAATCGCTGGCAAAAGGGAGGCCTTGAAATTCCTCCCGCAAGGCCGATACAGCCTGGGACACAGGAGGCGAGAGATGCTCCTGCCCCGACCACCCCACCCCCACGTCCGACCCACTCCCAGACCCAGAGGACAGAGGGAACGAGGGAAGTGGCGGCATGCTAGCCATCTCTGCGAGCCTCCTCTTCCGCAACAAAATTGGAGGCCCCAGAAAAAAACTCGATGTGTCCCGGGCTGCGTTTTGCAGAGTAGGCCCCGCACAAGGAACACAACAAAACTGGCCCCGCTCGATACAACGAATGCATGCCAGCTCGGTCCTGGCACTTGAGCTTTCGCAACGAGAGACGGCCTTTGGCCGACCGGAGGCACACCATGCATCGATAGCGACGGCCACAAAACGTGACGGCAGGATCAAAACGCGAGTGCGGCCGAGGCGGGCCGAAACCACCCTCGATGGTGCCAATGGCCCTACCTAAAGCCTGGGCCTGCGCATCGAGCGGAGTGACCACTCCTATCCTCGCCGAGACACGAGTGCAAGACTGGGCAACCATCTGGACAGCACGGCGCGAGGCACGGTGAGCTTCGCGCAACATCTCCGCATCAGGATGCATCGCCGCACCTCGCTTAGCTGACTGGTCAGCCTGAGCGTTGCCGAAACGCTGCCAAGCAGTGATCACACCATCCGCGATGGCGGAGACAGGCGAGTGTGCCTTGACGTGAGTCACCTCCACCGCCTCCACCCCACGGTCAGCAACCAACCTCCAAACCTCCCTCCATAAGTAGGCCATGGGGTCGTTGGCATCAGTGCCAGCACCAGCCCCTTGGCGCCAAATGTCTACAAGGCCATTGCAGTCAGTAGAGAACTTCATCTGAGCTCCCATGTAGCGCAAAGCCATTAGGAAACTGAAAAGCTCGGCTGCGGGCACTGACTGGCATAAACTGGGCAGGGGACCATACACTCTCGCAGCCTCCTTCAACTGGGAGTCAAGCGAGCAGAGCCCCCACCCACATCGCCTGAGGCGGCCAAACTGCCCATGCACACCCGAGCCATCTCCAAACACATGCACGTCGAGCAGCAAATCGGGCGGACGCAAGGTCCAAACCACACGCTCCTCGAGGCAAGGGCTCGGGAACAGCCAGGACGGATCAGGGACAAGGAAACGGGTCCAAATCAGCGAGCGGTCGGCAGTCTTCTAAGCCAACTCTCGCATCTGACTGGCCAGCTCGAACCCAGCCTTGAACTCCCGACGATATTCGGCGTGCACAGGACAGTCGTAAAAACGATGCCAGGTGGAGCCTACGCTCCTGCACGCAAGGCGCTCTGGGTCGACAGCTCCACCAGCTTCATATAGCCTCTCTTGAGACCAAAATCCTCCCGCACAAAAGCACTTGAGGAGCCCTTGATGTCCAGTCGGGCCCTTTGAGCGAGGCAGGAAGGACGAGGGCCCTCAGAGGCTCGAGGAGAGGGGGACGCGGGCACAACGAGGCCCATGACGCATGCTTCGCCAGCACCTGCTGCCAGATCCAGCGCTCGGTAGCCTCATCAGCTGACCGACCAACATCCCTCGGTGACATTTTCTCAATGAGAATGGGACCCCTGTGGGTCAACCAGCGGAACGGGTCTAAAAACTCCCAGCCAATCCTGAACATCGCGCCCACAAGGGCCGAGGCGGGGCCACGGATATCGGACCAAACCTTGTTCTCAGGAATCACCGACAAACGAGCCCAAGCCCCGCTCAGAAGACGCGCCATGTCGGACCTCACCGCCCAACCATCCCATAGAGCACGCACCCATAATAAAATAAGCCCGCGGTTACACTCGTAGGCTGGGTCGACCTGGCGGCCTGCGATCATGAGATCGAGCGAAAGAGATCTGCCAGTGTGCCTATGCACAAAGCCAGCACGCGCAAGCTGCCGAACCCGCAGTAGATGAGCATGACTGATGCCATAAACCCCGACACCCCATAGCATACCAAGCTTGAGGCCCGTCTGGACCAATTTGAGCGTTTTGCCCCCAGCTTTGGCCAACCGTTTATACCTGGGGACTCTGGACGCCATCTTGCCCAAGCGCTTCGCACGAACAGCGTGGAGTACACGATGACCACCACCAAAATCTAATCCCAGGTTCCGTACCGATCTGGTCAAGAATTTAGCCGAAGACGGGTCCACCTTGCGAACGACACACCGATGGTTCTGACCGACGACCGTCTGGTGCTTCTTGGGGAGAGAAATGCTGAGCCCGATCTGACTCAGCTCAGAGGTGAGGAGGTTATCCGCACCTTTAAGATCACGAGCGACTGCCCAAGCATCCCCAACCCTCTGCAGCTGCAAATCACCAACCACAATAGCGAGATCCACCGACGCAAACCGCTGAACAACGGCACCAGCAGGGGATAGAAGCACGAGACGCAGCAACGACGTAGCACAACTGCAACCAGCGACAATCGTCCGATTGGTCGATACCACCTCGGTCGCGATCCTGTCAAATAACACCATCCTGTCCAAGCTGTAAGTGGCCAGGAGGAAGCGTAACGTTTTCCGGCAGCAGCGAGCACATGATGAGGCACGCGTTCGTAAGCCTTGACCAGGTCTAAGAGCTTAGATCCTGCTGCCTTGCCCTGGCCCCGAGCCAACTCCGCCTTGAAACTCTGCTTCCACGCGCAAATATCGCAGGAAGCGCCCGAATCGCCAAACCAAAAACTCAGAGGATGACCGAGCTCCCAGGGGCCAGCAACTTTCCAGCGGGCCCACCTGGGCCACATCCTGAGGGGAGACGGGAAGATACCAATAGGCCGATCCCCTCCGTCTGGCGGTGGCTTGGGCAGAAGAGCGAGGAGCAGCAGTGCCCAGCACCTGGACACGTGGAAAAGGCGCTGCATCTGCTCCCAGATGCACAGGAATACTGCGACGGCGCCTTCGTCGAGAAAAGACCAGTGCCGAGGATGAAACCCACATGCCCCAACAGCCGTATGCGTACTGCACGAACGGACCAGGGCTGCATGTTCCTCGTGCATCGGTGGCTCGAGCTCGGGTTCATCTTCGCACCAGCTGAAATCGGGATCAGGAAAAACTTGACCAACTCCCCAGTGTTTGTGCCAACCCTGAGCTCGTGCTTCAGCTTCTCCCAAGACACCCAGAGGAACACCGTTGGGCCCTGAGAGCTGCGATAACCCACACGTGGCCCATTTGGGAACTTCTTTGGTGCACCTGCGTCCAAGTCGGGCCCCACCAGTAAGAGCCTCAGACAACCAGCACCTCCAAGCCCTGGCCCTCTCTGAGGCCGCGTGATGCTCATGTTCTTGGGCTCATTTGCGGACCTGCCAAATCTACTCGCTGAGCTCCGAGGTCACAGCAGGGTTGACAGCCAAGATCCGAAGCCTCCAGCACTCCCAGTGCTTGCAATCAGTGAACGGGGACGCATAGTTCACCAACTTCCTGAGGATCAGCCCAGCTTATTGCAAACCCCCCAAGGTGGGCCGTGGCCCATGCCAGAGATACAAGATGCCCTGGAGCTTCCTCTCAAAAACCCGCCACACCCTACCTTCGCCGATGGCGCGTGGGTGAGTGGACGCAGGCGGGCCTAGGAGGGGGGCCTGGACCACCTTGGGGGGGGGCCTCCTCGTCCTCGGTAACGTGGATCATCTTCCACTTGGAGAACTCGAGTTAAAGTAAGTTCAGCCCTCTGGGCCCACTGGGAAGTGACAGTATCCAGCATATCCTTGGAACACCTGCCGTCCGTGACAACCTTCAAGAGATCATCCCAATCCAGTGGCCTGGGGTCACACCCGATAGGGCGAAATAGCGGAAGTGACGATGGTTTCTTCAGCCTGGGTACCGTCACCTGCCTGGGGCTGCCACTGACTGTCAAAACAACCGGGCGGTGCGGCCTCGCGCACGTCGACCATGTCGCCACACAGCAACTGTCAACGAAAGGCTTCAGAACACTCGGCACTACAAAATAATCAATCGAAGATCGAGACGTTCCAAGTTGGCACGTCCAATGAGAGCCATCGAAAACCACTTCGGCCTGGAGGTCCCCTAGCCACCCAGACTCGATAAGCTGCTCACCAGAGAATTGAAAGTCACCCCCCAGTATGAAAGGCACCCCATACGCTCGAAGCACTTCGCCAATGCTGTGGAGGAGGGTGATGTTCTGACCCCTGCATCCGATCCCCGCGCGCAGATACACCGAACCTACCACGACTCCCCCAGCGCAAAGACCGCTCCAGAGTCCCAATCGAAACCGATGATCAGGAGGTAGCCCGATCCCAGGAGGGAGGGCGTCAAGGCCCCTGAGGCCCCAAAGCTTCGGCGTGGCCAACCCAACTCCTCCCGACGCGCCAGCCTCTGAACGGCCCGGCGGCGCCGCTGGGGAGAGCAATGAGTTCAGCCCTGACTTCTGCAGAGCATGCTGGACGTCTGCCAGCTGAAACTCTGACTGGCGATGCTCCTGGAAGAGAAACAGGTCGGCCTCGACAGCGCCAATGACCTCCAGGAGCTGCCTGCGGGAGACACTGGAGCCCTTGTCACACCCCACTCCCCACCAAGTAACGTTAGACGTGCAGATCCCCCAGACCCCAGGACGCCCATGACGTACATGCTTGGCTGGAACCTGACCCTCTGCAGGAAGCACCGAACCAAGGACGTCCGCCTGAGGAAGAACCCCAGGCTGGCGGGCACGAGTATCCAGTCCACCTCGCAGGGGACCAGCTTCGCTGCCAATCTGGCCACCCTGCTTCCCCGCGATCTCCTCCAAAGCGACCGCGGTCCTGGCGGACCTGCCTCTCGTGCCCGCCAAAGCCTCAGGTGAACATGTACTAGAAAAAAGAAAACGCCGCAGCACAGGACATCGGCGGAGAACTCGACAGCACCATGCCGAACAGGTTACCCCCCATGTGGTCCAGCCTCGGCAGCATCGGATAATTCCACGTCCATACTCTGGCCAGCCCCAGCACCTGGAACAGGAACATCCTGCGCGGATGGCGCCGCCGCGGCTGGGGGGCCCCTTCTGGAACGCTTAGCCAGGGCCGTGGGATTCTCCAGGAACTCGAGCATCTTCTTGAAAAGGCCTTCGTACTGCACAGCCTTGCCGCCCTACATGGGCTCGGTGAGCTGCTGCTTGCAGTCCTCGGCCACCCTGGAATCGATCGCCGTGGACGTTGCACCCGCATCTCCAGCCTCGCCAGCAGCCGCCCGCTGAGCAGCTGCCTCGGCCGCCTGCCGCTGGCGCCCCTCCTCTTCCCGCTGGAACTGGAGCCCCGCCGCGGACAGGTCGCCCAGGAGGTCGACCACGGACTGGAACTGGGCCGCTTTGGCCGACCTGAACCCAGCGGGCAGATGGCCAAACAGCGTCTCCACCAAGCCAGAAATGACCGTCTTACCATCAGCGCCCACAGGATGAAGTACAGCACGGCGGTGTAGCCGCTGCAGCTCCTCCTCCTCCTCCTGCTTGATGGACTCGGCCAGCTTCTGCTGAGACTGCACGCACTCCGCCAGGTCCAGCTCGAGCTCCTTCATCTTCTGCTTGATCGAAGTCTCAGTAGACTTCGCAGACTGGAGCTGGCCCTGGTAGTGCGCCAGCTTGTCCTGATGAGACCGCACCCGCATCCAAGGCATCTGGCCCTGGCTGTCGTCGGGTGTGGCCGAAAAGATGGGGGCCTGGGCCTTGGCAGCCACCACCAACGAGCGTTCAGGCCCAAGGCCAGCCAATGTGAGCTGCTCGATGGCGGCTGACAGATACTCCTGCTTGGCCGCCCTGCTCTCAACGCCCTTCCCTTTAGCTCGAGCGGCCGAGCCGCCCTTGCCGTGCCAAGGACCAGGCTTCGAAGGCACATCTCCGCCTCCACCTGGGGACTCAGCATCTTCCTGATCGGCCATCTGACCTCCCTTGATACCCTTGCCGTTCTTGCCGACCAGCTGTCATGCATCTTGAGCTTGCTGCTCGCCTGTCCTCCTCCAGGGTCTCGGAGGAGCCTGGACAATGTCACGAACAACAATGTCCCGAACCCACTTCTTACAGCGAAAGCATCTGCTCCACTCCACCAAGTTGTATTGGTAGCCGCACGAGTTCTTGCCATAGCACGTCTTGTACCCACTCTGCGAGTGAGGCCGCCCGCGTGCTTGACGAGGAGGACCCTTGGGCGGATCAGGGACCATCAGCCGTGCGCGCACACTGAGTGAGAAGAAAGCAGCAGTAGCTGGGGAAAACCAGCTCTGCAAAGCAAAATGCCTCCCTGACCAGGCAGTGAGGCGTCACTGTTGGGGCCGCAGACTTGAGCCAAAATGGCTACGGAAGGGAAAAGGAAAGGAAAGGAGCGCGAGGATGGAGAAGTGGGGAGGAGGGGCGCGCACGAGAACCGTCAAAATCTACCACCTCCCGCTCACCTCCCATACATCCCTCACTCCCTTATATGCCCCCATCCCTTCTCTCTCTCTCTCTCTTTCTCTCTCTCTCCCTCTCTCTCTCTCTCTCTCTCTCGTTATCTCTCTCTATATACATATATATATAGGTGTCGGTATCCCTCCTTCCCTCTTTCTCTCTCGTGATGTTGTTGACTCTCTCTTCATATGCAATTGTATATGCCTATATATATACCTTGAAGTGTCCACATATCCCATCTGATCTCGTCATATATATATAGATGTATACAACTCGATGTATACATGACTATATCTTTACATACATCGATAAATAGCTATATAGTTTTATGTATGTGTATGGTTGGTTGTTTGTAGGTCTGTGAATATTTAAAAGTATGGATGAATGTCGCTGTGTACGCATGTGTGCACGTATGCATACACGTGCCTATGTTATGTATGTATGCCTGAATGCATGCATGTATGTATTTTTGTATGTATACATACATACACGTATGGGTGTAGACAAGTCGTCTACGTGGTCCATGCGATGGATGCATGTATGCATGTAATTTATACTTGTATGGCTGTCGGCCTTTGGGTGCCGATGCATACATGTATGTGTGCATTGAAGTGTATATGGACATGCATGTGTGTGCAGGTATGTCAGAGTGAGGGGGCCGAAAGGTCATTAATTGTCCCTGGGTGCGCGGCTGGAGTGAGAATTCGTGGTGAGGACTATACTTACTGCGTTGTTGTTAGTATTGTTCTTGGTGTTGTTGTTGGTGGTGGTGTTGGTGTTGTTGTTGTTGTTGATGTTGATGTTGTTGTTGTTGTTGTTGTTGTTGTTGTTGTTGTTGTTGTTGGTGTTGTTGTTGTTGTTTGTCGTCGCCACCCCCACGACACACCCGCGACCCACCCCGCGACCCACCCCGCGACCCACTCCGCGACCCCCCCCCCCCCGCGACCCATCCCGCGACCCACCCCGACCCACTTGTGACACACCCCGACCCACCCCGCGACCCACCCGCGACCCACCCGCGACCCACCCGCGACCACCCCGCGACCCCCGCGACCCACCCGCGACCCACCCCGCGACCCACTTGCGACCCACCCGCGACCCAACCGCGACCAACTTGCGACCCACCCGCGACCCACTTTCGACCCACCCGCGACCCATCCCGCGACCCACCAGCGACCCACCCGCGGCCCTTCCGCGACCCACCCGCGACCGATCCACTTTGGTTTGGAGAAAAAATCGGCGCCTGCGGCGGGCTCGTCATATAATGTGTGGCACTGTGGCGCCTGCGGCGGGTTTCTCCTGAGTCTCGCAGACTGCCGACGTCCCCACCGCCCCCACAACAACGCAACAAGCAGAATCCTCACCACGGATTCTCACTTCAGCCAAGCACCCAGGGACAATAAATAACCGTTCGCCCCCTCACTCTGACGTAAGTGATTATGTACGTAAGTGTGTATGTATGTATGTATGCAAGCATGTACGTACGCATGCATGCTTGTATGTATGTATGTATGCATGCATGCATGTAGGTATGATCATATATCGGTGTGTGTATGTATGTGTGTATGTGTATGGATGTATGCATACATGCATGCATGGATGTATGTTTATATGTATACAGTGTTGCCTGTATGTGTGTATGTGTGTATGTACATATCTATCTTTGCATGTACATATATATGAATGTATGTGTGTTTGTAGGCGTGTCCGTGTGTATAAGCGTATGCTGCGTGTAGGTGTGCATGCATGCATGTATGCATGTATACATGTATGTATGTATGTATGTATGTATGTATGCATGTGTGTATGTATGTATGAATGAATGAATGAATGAATGAATGAATGAATGAGTGAATGTATGTATGTATGTATGTATGTATGTATGTATGTATGTATGTATGTATGTATGTGTGTATGCATGCGAGGGCATCCGATGGCAGTGCACATGGAGCTACCGATCCAACCGCATCGAAACGTGGGCCCAGGTCGTACACCGACTCAAGAAAGAATGCGGCCCCATGTTCGTTATCGGCAAGAAGGCTCTCTGCGACCAGCGGGTAGGGCGGCCGGGAGCGACCTGTAACCCAGACGGACAGGACGACTCCTGTGAAGAGATCGTCTGCCAGCTACGCGGCAAGAACTCTACCATCCGACGACTGCGCCATGCACGCAGACTCCGCATCCACTGGCACGCAGCACGGGACGCACACGCAGAACGGATGGAACAGCTAGCGAGAGGTCGGGCCTGTCCTCCAACAGGGGGAGTTTGGAAGAAAATTGAAAAAATAATCAAAACACACACACACACACAAAATGGATAACAAATGCAACAAAAATCGCCCCCAGACTATTTTGAATGTCCTTCCGTAAAGGGACGGGCCCGACTTAAAGCCAGCTGGCAAGGGCAAGGGCAAAGGCAACGCCCCAGACTCGACAGCGGCGCCGAGTTTTCTCCGGGGAGGTGCCCGCCTGCTTTCGCCTCCGCCTCCGCCGACGAGGCCCTCCAGTCGTCGTCGTCGTCGTCGTCGTCGCCGCCGTCGTCGTCGTCGTCGTCGTCGTCGTCGTCGGCGGCGGCGGCGGCGGCGGCGGCTGCGTGGCTGAGTTTGCTTTGGGGGGCGCCTCACGCATTCACTCACCCTCCTCTTCCTCCTCTTCCTCCTCCTACTCCTCCTACTCCTCAGCCTCCTTCTCCCCATGTCCCTGGTGCCGGGGACAAACTCGGCCAGGCCAAACTCGGCCCGACGAACTTGGACCGGTCGAACTCGGCTTGTCGAACTCGGCCGGTCCAACTCGGCGGGTCCAACTCGGCCAGTCCAACTCGTCTGGGGTCGAACTCGGCGGGTCCAACTCGGCTGGTCCAGCTGGGCCGGGGTCCAACTCGGCTGGTCGATCTCCGCCGGGGTCGAACTCGGCCGGGACGCAACTCGGCCAGGTCGAACTCGGCCTGGTCGAATTCGGCCAGCGCTCTAGCTGCAGCGTGCGCCCATTTCCAAATCGGTCTGTCGAACTCGGCCGGTCGAGCTCGGCCGGTCGAACTCGGCCGGGTCGAGCTCGGCCCAGGCTCAACTCGGGCCGGTCGAACTCGGCCAGGCCGAGCTTGACCTTGCCGAGCTGGACGGGCGTCCTGCGCTGCCCCCAACTCCACCGTGCCTCCTGCAAGCCCACGGAAGTCTACAGTCGCAGCCCCCGAGGGAGCCGCGAGGTCTCGAAGGTGTCCCCGCTGCCCTGCAACCTCCACCGTGCCCCCAAAGAAGCCCACGAAGGTGGCGATGCGTTCACCTCCGCCGTCGTTCCCAGGAGGCCACGGAAGCGGCGACAGCTGTGCAGTTCGCGGCCCCCGAGGGAGCGCATAGGATGCAGGGGAGGTCGTAGGCAGGAGGAGAGAGGAGGATGGAGACCACAGTGCTGAATTCAAAACGAGAACCCAACCAAGGGAGGGTTGGGAAACAAATGCGGGGGATGGTTGATTGTCGCGGGAATCGTTGGGAGGCTTGTGACCCAAGAGAGGTCCAAGATATCCCCAGATTCTGTCATATTGCGTCTAAGCGCAATATAGTCCAAGTTGCCTCAAGATGGCCTCCAAGATGCCTCCAAGAGACCCCATGGTGGCCCCAAGATGGCCCTACGATGGGTCCAAATGGCCACGGAGACCCCCACGGAGGCCCCCTAAGAAGCCAAAGATCTGCCAAGATGGCCCTACGATGGGTCCAAATGGCCACGGAGACCCCCACGGAGGCCCCCTAAGAAGCCAAAGATCTGCCAACACCTTCGGAATTGTAATGTGTGTTTGCTGTCTCACTCTTTCGCTTCCGATGGGCTTTGGAAGCCGCAAGAAGGTGCCAAAAGGACCCAGGAGGGGTCCAAGAGGGCTCCAAGACGGCCCCAAGAGCCTCCACGAGCGCCCTAAGAGCGTCCCAATGGGATCCCAAGGGGCGATGTTGGGGGCTCCGCAGGGACAAGGGACAGTGCAAAGTAAGAACTTTCTATAGTTGATCGGTCTCCTCCAAGATGCCTCCAAGAGGCCCCCAAGACGCCTCCAAGCGGCCCCTAAGAGCCCTCAAGAAGCTTCCCGGAAGCATCCAAGATGCCCCAAGAGTCCCCCAGGACCGCCAAGGTGCCCCCCAAGACGCTCCCAGAGACCTCCGAGGAGCGCCCAGGAGATGTCCCACGAGACGCCGGAGAGCATCCAGGAGGCCTCTGGCCCTTTCGCTCGTGGACGACCTCTTGCCCCCCTAACCCTCCTCGTCCTCCTCTCCCTTCCCCCCTCCTCCCTCCTTTGGCGGCCCCAGGCCAGAGCCCCGTGGCTCGCACGAGGAGGCCAGCTCCGCATCCCCGACCTGTTCATGACGGACTAGGGTGGGGAGCGCCTTCTCTTTTTTGTTTCTGCTGTCTCTATGCTGACAGTCATTGAACAGATGGAGCACACTCATGGTCATGCCCCTCGTCGCACACACACACACACACACACCTTCGGCGGCGACGGCAGCGTCTGGCGACACGGGCGCGCCGAGAACAAGACCCACGGCTACCCTCTCGAAGGGCGGCCGCACGCCGTACCCCCGGGCTGCTCCCCGGCGCCTCGCCACGAAGACATCCTCACAAATCTGCGCCGACAGCAGGGAGGTCCGAGCGCAACCAACGAGGCAAACAGCCTGAGGCATCCCCAAACTTCCGCCGTGGACCGGGGAGCATCACAGCCCCTGACGGCTCCCCCCTTTTTGGGTGCTGAAGCCAGTGCCTCGACCACTCACTCCTGGACATGACTGGCCTGATCGCGAGTATTCGTTTGACGATCACCTTCTTTCCTTGTTCAACTGCGTGCTCCTACACTTCCTAGATCATGGCAGTTCGCCCGTTATCGTTTGTGGATGGCCTGATGGGATACGCGAAGCATCAAGAGCTTTGTGCCAGGTGCTTGGATGGAGGGCGCTTGTCTTTCATACTTGGGCTACCGCCCGAGACGCCCGCAGACTCCAACACCAGAATTCCAAGTTTCGCAACGCTTCCGCGGATAAGGGGGCAGGTCCTTATCAAAACGAGCTATCGCTGGACACTCCCTTGAACTTAGTCATCCTATCTCTTGGCGTTTCTCTCGGGCCGGGCGAGAGGGGGGGATAGCAAAGGGGGGGGTTGAGAATCACCTCACGTAGCTGATTTTCCCGGCGCCTCCCGGCGCCGGAGGCGACTATGTATCGACCCTCGGTGAGGCCGAACTCAGCTGCATGCAGCAGATTTCGTAACCCACCCTTTCCCTGATTGAAGGAAAAAGGAAAAAGGAGGAGGAGGAGGAGGAGGAAGACGGAGCAGGAGGGAGGATGAGAGGAGGACGGAATGAAAGGAAGAAGAGTGGAGAAGAGGAGTGCAGCAACAAGAGCGGTTCCTTTTTCGAACCCTTTGAAGGCCGAAAACCCGCCACGCTCGTCCAGTCTGGAGCTCGTTCCCAATCCCCCCCTTTCGTCCGGCCCGATTCTCGTGGCTACAAGAACGGGGGGCGGATCCGTTCAGGCCGGGGCCTCGCCCGAATGCCAGGCCCACCGGGCGCTCGTCGTTCGAGGGCGGCACTTCCTGCAGTGGAAAGGAACACTTGCATTAAGTCGGGCGTGTCCCTCTACAGGGGGCTTTTCGACGAAAAATAAAAATAGTCACAAAATACTTAAAAAGTGTCAAAAATATGTTTAAAAATTATCCCCTGACTATTTTTTTACTATTTTTGAATATTCCCCCTGTAGAGGGACGGGCCCGACTTAACACTTGCAGGGACTTCCGAGAGGACTTGGAACGGGAGGGTGAATTGCAACATCGTTGACGCCTCCCCGGTGTACTCTCTCTGGACCCCCTTCCTCCTCCTCCTCCTCCTCCTCCTCCTCCTCCTCCTCCTCCTCCTCCTCCTCCTCCTCCTGTCCCTGCTCTTCTCCGCCCCCCTCCTGCAAACTCGAAAGAAACTTCAACGCAAGGCGCGAGGCGCCTCGACGCGCGACTCTATTCTTGTCAGCTGCTGCACGACGTCCAACCACTGCATCGGCTTCGCGCGCTTAGCCGCCTGAAAGGAGCGGGTGCGTGACGGCCCGCGGCAAAAGCATAGGGGAAAGAGAAGAGGGATGCGGTGGAGTTCCCCTGGAGACCTGTGTCCACGAATTTTGCGTGATGTGTTCGGTTCGGTCTGTTTCCGACTCCATGGGGTATCCGCGGCAATGGTGCGGCATTGTTTGTTTCCCCACATGCTTCGTGGGGTTCTGGTTTTCTTCCCTTCCGCGTCTCACACGCGTCTCCTCCTTCTCCTTCTCCTCCCTCTCCTTCTCTTCCCTGCCGCGCCGCACCCGCGCTCATTCACCTCACTCAGCTCAGCTCAGCACAGCACACAGATCGTGGCAGGAGTGGCACTTTCTCGACACCACAGGGGGTGCGCAAAGGGTGGTCCCTCAGCGCGGCCTCTATCCGTGACACGCTCGCAGATCGTGGCAGGAGTGGCACTTTCTCGACGCCACAAGGGGTGCGCAGAGGGTGGTCCCTCAGCGCGGCCTCTATCCGTGACACGCTCGCAAATCGTGGCAGGGGTGGCACTTTCTCGACACCACAGGGGGTGCGCAGAGGGTAGTCCCTCAGCGCGGCCTTTATCGTGACACGCTCGCAGATCGTGGCAGTAGTGGCACTCTCTCGACACCACAGGGGGTGCGCAGAGGGTGGTCCCTCAGCGCGGCCTCTATCCGTGACACGCTCGCAGATCGCGGCAGGAGTGGCACTTTCTCGACGCCACAGGGGGTGCGCAGAGGGTGGTCCCACAGCGCGGCCTCTATCCGTGACATGCTCGCAGATCGTGGCAGGAGTGGCACTTTCTCGACACCACAGGGGGTGCGCAGAGGGTGGTCCCTCAGCGCGGCCTCTATCCGTGACACGCTCGCAGATCGTGGCAGGAGTGGCACTTTCTCGACACCACAGGGGGTGCGCAGAGGGTGGTCCCTCAGCGCGGCCTCTATCCGTGACACGCTCGCAGATCGTGGCAGGAGTGGCACGTTCTCGACACCTCGAGGGGTGCGCGGAGGGTGGTCCCACAGCGCGGCCTCTATCCGTGACACGCTCGCAGATCGTGGCAGGAACGGCACTTTCTCGACGCCACAGGGGGTGCGCAGAGGGTTGTCCCTCAGCGCGGCCTCTATCCGTGACACGCTCGCAAATCGTGGCAGGAGTGGCACGCTCTCGACTTCACGAGGGGGTGCGCAGGGGGTGGTCCCTCAGCGCGGCCTCTATCCGTGACACGCTCGCAGATCGTGGCAGGAGTGGCACTCTCTCGACGCCACGAGGGGGTGCGCAGAGGGTGGTCCCTCAGCGCGGCCTCTATCCGTGACACGCTCGCAGGTCGTGGCAAGAGTGGCACTTTCTCGACACCACAAGGGGTGCGCAGAGGGTGGTCCCTCAACGCGGCCTCTATCCGTGACATGCTCGCAGATCGTGGCAGGAGTTGCATTTCCTCGACACCACAAAGGGTGCGCAGAGGGTGGTCCCTCAGCGCTGCCTCTATCCGTGACGCGCTCGCAGATCGTGGCAGGAGTGGCACTTTCTCGACACCACAGGGGGTGCGCAGAGGGTGGTCCCTCAGCGCGGCCTCTATCAGTGACACGCTCGCAGATCGTGGCAGGGGTGGCACTCTCTCGACACCACAGGGGGTGCGCAGAGGGTGGTCCCTCAGCGCGGCCTCTATCCGTGACACGCTCGCAGATCGTGGCAGGAGTGGCACTTTCTCGACACCACAGGGGGTGCGCAGAGGGTGGTCCCTCAGCGCGGCCTCTATCCGTGACACGCTCGCAGATCTTGGCAGGAGTGGCACTTTCTCGACACCACAGGGGGTGCGCAGAGGGTGGTCCCTCAGCGCGGCCTCTATCCGTGACACGCTCGCAGATCGTGGCAGGAGTGGCACTTTCTCGACACCACAGGGGGTGCGCAGAGGGTGGTCCCTCAGCGCGGCCTCTATCCGTGACACGCTCGCAGATCGTGGCAGGAGTGGCACGTTCTCGACACCACAAGGGGGTGCGCAGAAGGTGGTCCCTCAGCGCGGCCTCTATCCGTGACACGCTCGCATATCGTGGCGGGAGTGGCACTTTCTCGACACCACAGGGGGTGCGCAGAGGGTGGTCCCTCAGCGCGGCCGCTATGCACGACGGTCGTCCATGGCATAGCAGGCGTGGAACTTTCTCGACGTCATAGGGGGTGCGCAGAAGGTGGTCCCTCAGCGCGGCCTCTATCCGTGACACGCTCGCTGGCACTTTCTTGACACCACAGGGGGTGCGCAGAGGGTGGTCCCTCAGCGCGGCCTCTATCAGTGACACGCTCGCAGATCGTGGCAGGGGTGGCACTCTCTCGACACCACAGGGGGTGCGCAGAGGGTGGTCCCTCAGCGCGGCCTCTGTCCCTGACACGCTCGCAGATCGCGGCAGGAGTGGCACTCTCTCGACACCACAAGGGGTGCGCGGAGGGTGGTCCCTCAGCGCGGCGTCTATCCGTGACACGCTCGCAGATCGTGGCAGGAGTGGCACTTTCTCGACACCACAGGGGGTGCGCAGAGGGTGGTCCCTCAGCGCTGCCTCTATCCGTGACACGCTCGCAGATCGTGGCAGGAGTGGTACTTTCTCGACACCACAAGGGGTGCGCAGAGGGTGGTCCCTCAGCGCGGCCTCTATCAGTGACACGCTCGCAGATCGTGGCAGGAGTGGCACTTTCTCGACACCACAGGGGGTGCGCAGAGGGTGGTCCCTCAGCGCGGCCTCTATCCGTGACACGCTCGCAGATCGTGGCAAAGTGGCACTTTCTTGACACCACAAGGGGTGCGCAGAGGGTGGTCCCTCAGCGCGGCCTCTATCCGTGACACGCTCGCAGATCGTGGCGGGAGTGGCACTTTCTCCACACCACAGGGGGTGCGCAGAAGGTGGTCCCTCAGCGCGGCCGCTATGCACGACGGTCGTCCATGGCATAGCAGGCGTGGCACTTTCTCGACGTCATAGGGGGTGCGCAGGGGGTGGTCCCTCACCGCGGCCGCTATGCACGACGGTCGTCCAGGGCATAGCAGGCGCGGCATTTTCTCGACACTATAGAGGCTGCGCAAGGGGGTGGTCCCTCACCGCAGGCCGCCATGCACGACAGTCGTCCAGGGTATAGCAGGCGTGGCACTTTCCCGACATCATAGAGGGTGCGCAGGGGGTGGTCCCTCACCGCGGCCGCTGGCTGGCTCGAATCTGTCCTCGATGGAGGATAGCAGGCTAGGAAGAGGGAGGAGGTTCAAGCAATATGGCGTTGGATGACACCGAGGGTAACATTCGCGACGAGGGCTGACAACGCAGAATTGCGCATATATTATACAGTTAAGCAAGCACATAAGATTTACATTAAGTATGTGGGGTTCCTCGGTAGCGTAATTCGCGCGGCGATGTTTCGGCGAGGTCTCGGCGATGTTTGTCTGTTGTGCATAGAACAAATGATACCAGAGAAAAACCCAAACATATCTTTTTAGGGCTATAGGGCTATGGGGCTATCGGGCTAAAGGGCTGTAGCGCTACTAGGGCTACGGGGCTATAAGGCTATAAGGATATAGGGCTAAAGGGCTATAGGGCTAGAGGGCTACAGGGCTATAGGGCTATTAGGACTATATAGAGCTATAGGGCTATAAGGCTATAGGGCTCTTGGGCTATAGGACAATAGGGGTATAAGGCTGTGTACTATAGGGCACCGGGGCACCCGGGCACCCCTTGGCACCTCCGGGCACCCCCCCCGGGCACCCCCGGACACCCGGGCCAGCCACCGAAATCGGCGACGTAGATCACCTACACATATGAATCCGCTAGGACCCCTACAGAGGCAAGCTCGTGCTGCAATACACGGGGCGTCGCACGTGCAAGCCTAGTCCCGACAGCCCTTTGAGCGACGTGTCTGCGTGTGCGAAGCCTGCAAGCACAACCCGCGTCCCTTCTGTTCGGGGAGGCCTTCGCACCTCCCCAGGGCACTCTTCCCGTGGTCTAGGCAGAGATCCCGCTAGGCGGCGGTCTGTCCAAGATGACCCCAGATGCTTCCAATGTTGCACCAGGTAGCCCAAGATGGCCGCCACGATGATACGAGATGACACACATTGGTGTAAGCTGGTCTCCATGGTGAGTCGATGAGGCCCGCGACGGCCCCAAGATAACGCAGTGGAGCTACGATGTCTCGCACGGATGCCCTCGAGAAGCCCAAACCACGAAAGACTTACAAGCTGCTCCACGCGCATGTCGTCTCGCCGGTTCACTTCCGATGGGCCACTGAAGCTTCAAGCGTTCATCCACCCTCCTGGGCCCCTCAACGCACTTCAAGAGAGCTCCGATAGGGGCCCAAGAGACGATGCTTTAAACTCTGAGTGGACGAAATTCATTGCAACGCCCCTCGTTTGTTCGCTGTTTTTCAGAGACGCCCTCCGAAGGTCCGAAGGGCCACAACAAAAAACGGATGAATGACAAAAGAAGCCACGGCTAGGGCATCTGTGCTGTCGTCGTTTGACTGGTGCTTGTGTCAGATGGCCAAACTGTTAGCGACGTTCCTTGTGTTCGCTGTCGTTCAGAGACGCCCTCTGGAGGGCCGAAGGCCACCCCAAAAAAACAGAGGGATGGCCGAGCGAAGCGGAGCGAAGCGCGCAGATCCGCCAGAGCGGAACCCTTGAGGGTCGGCACGCGGGGGGCCGGGGCCCTAGAAGCAAGGTAAAACACTGCACGCGTCTGAGCACACAAACTGACGGAGTCAAATGTTGCGCAGCTATCTCGAATGGACCTGCAGACCATGAGACACTGGAGGATTCACGAATCGAGGCAGTTCCGTCACCTGTCGCTTCACTAGTGCTCGTTTCAGTTTGACTGATTGTGGGTCCCCCCTGGCCCCCTTGGAATGTTACCCTTGGGCGCCCACTTCATGTGCGAAGTTACCGCCCATAACATGTGCTCGTTCATTGAGCGCGCTCGGTTCACAAGATGCGGGGGGGGAAAAGGGAAGGGAGGGGGCAGGAGGGAGGGGAGGACCCTCTGATGCTCACTCCGAGCGCGCGCCACCCAGGAGAACCTGGACAGACACGAGCCCTCCAGAGGGAAACCGCTGCGCTTCGGCCGCGACGCGACGGTGAGCTGCCAAAGAGTGCCGATCGGACAGCAAATCAAACGCAGAAGAGCCAAGCGGAGGACCAGGCGGCAGGGACGCTCCGCGGGCGGACTTCGCATAGAATTGGCGTGAGAAGGGCCGCTGGCGGGCGCCTCTGCTTCGCGGCCGCCACGGCCCTCTCATTAGGTACAGATTGATCCACGGACCGTGGCGTTTGGACACCCGCAGTGGGTACCGAAAGAATGGGCACAATGCCCAACTTTTTTGGGGGGGGGCCGGGCGAAAGGTCATCCTGCTACTCCTGTCAATCATAACGCGGCGCCAGGCCTTCGACGGGGCGGGCCTGGCCGACTTCGGGCCGCCGCACTCGCCGAGGCACGCAGGCGCGGCGGCCTACGAGAGACTGATACAGAAGCGGGCCGCAAAAGCAGAAAATGCCACAATGCCCAACAACAAATGTTGTCCCAAGCCAACAGCGGCCGCTGTTGGGCGGGCGGCCTCCTTGTCTCGAATGGGCACAGGCCGCGGCGGCGTGGACAGCGAGTCCTGCTCAAAATGAACAAGAACTCCTGTTGGGCACTGTACCATTTCTTCCCGTGCCCATCTCGGGCGTCCAGATGGAGGCAGCCCCGCTACCGAGTCGGATCTCAGTCTGGCCGCAGGATTGTGCAACGAGTCGGAGATGTCCGCTCGCGCGAGATGGGATCCTGCGATCACGGCACACTGAAAAAAACTGTCGGGATCACGCCCGCACTCTTACACGGGCAGCACATATGCTGCAGGCATACATGTGTACTGTATACGTGTGCATATTCCCCAATCAATGCGGGTCCCAGCGGATATTGAAAGATTTGGCGGAAATTCCGGGCCGACTTCGGTAGGCGGCCAGGTGCCCGGGTTCCCGGTTCTGGGTTCCTCGGTTCCCGGATTCGGGTTCCCGAACGATCTCGGTGGGCGGCGGGGTTCCCGGGTTCCTGGTCGATCTTCTTATCGATCGGTCTCACCATCGATCTAATTACCCACCTCTCTATCGATATCACCATCGATCTCACAATCGATCTCATTATCGATCTCACAAGCTGTCTCACTATAGATCGCACGAGCGATCTCGCGATCGATATCACTATCGATCTCATCGAATCGGCTTCACTCTCGGTCTCACGATCGACCTTTAACAGTCGTCCTCACTACCGATTACACTATCGATCTCACTATTGATCTCACAGTCGATCTCAATATACATATCCATTGATTGGATGTCCAACACAAATGTATACACAGCTACGCACATACATAAATACGTGCATGTAAGCATACATGCACGTATCAATATGTACGTATTCATCTCACAAACCAGACACAGTAATGAGTGTAGGCGATGTCGGGCAGGACGCGCGCGACTGTTCCGAATGGGCAGCGGCCCTGTGATGGCATGGCGCAGACGCTAGAATCTCCCGCCACGCACCCCGATCTATCTGTAGCCCCAGATAATTCAGCCAAAGATAGCTCCGAGATGGCATCCGAGACCTCAAAGAGTGGCCCAGAGGGTTCCAAGGCGGCAAAAGAGAGCCTCAGTATGGAGCATTATGGCACCAATATGGCACAGCTGTGCCCCAAGAGGCCCCAAAGGCTGCCCTAGAGGGCCACGGGCGACCCCACTGCCGAAGAAGTATTCGCCAAAAGGGCCAACGAGGCCGTGATAACAATCCTCCACGTCCACTATGCTACTCGCTACTTGGTATTTGGAGGAAGCAGCCCTGGCGAGGAGCGGGAGAAGGCAGGCCTCCTGCCCGCCAGGCCAGCCGAAGGTGGCACTGGGCTCACAGAGTGCTTGCGCAGGCCGAAGGGCATGCGGTCGCCAGGCGGGTTTGGGGGCTTCCGACGCGGCGCTCGACTTGGCCTGCACCCCGTGCCTTCGCGTCGGCTCCTTGGAGAGGTCCGCGCCGTTGTTGGCGGAGGCGCCTCCCTGGTCTGCGCAATTTTGCGATAACATGGACACCAGGTGCTTGACGGCTGGCTTCAAATCCGCCGACCCTGTCGGCGTGTGGAAGAGGCTTCTCCGTCTGCTCCCTCTTCGTCGTCGTCGATGTTCCTTCTTCTTTCCCCACAGCGTCGTTGCTTCTACCCCTCTCCCAAGGCCTCGTTCTGAGGCGCGCCAGTCCAAGGCGAGATTGAAAAGCGTCGTACTTGAGTCGAAGGGAAGCCCCTTCCATGTGATCCCTTCCCGGGGAAGAGGGGGGGAGTCCCGGGGTAGCTCCCGGGGGGGGGGCCCGGGTTTTTACGCCGCCCTCCCGGGGAATCCCCAAGCCCAAAAAGGCCCCAAGACCGGCCAAGAGTGCTCCAAGAGGCCCCCAAGATAATCCAAGAGGGCGCCGAATCGCCGAATGATCTGTCCAAGACGCCTTGACGGCCTCCAGACGGCCCAAAAGGCCTGCGAGACGCCCCTAAAGGCCTCCAGGACCCTTCCCACGAGAGCCCCAAGAGGCACAAATCATGGATTTCCTGCGTTTTTCAAGGATTTTGGCGTTCTCGCCTCTTCCGCTTCCCCACGCGCCAAGACGGCCCAAGAGGCTCCCAAGATCGCCCCGACACGGCCCAAGTGGCCTCCAAGAGGGTCCCCAAACGGCCCAAAAGTGGCCCAAGACGGCCCAAAACGCCTCCCAGATTCACAAAAGGCTCCCAAAACGGTTCCAAGAGAGCGCCCAGACGGGGGACCCGAACGGACATTTCGAACCCTCAGCCCCGAGAAGCTCCCAAGAGGCCCTCCAGGAAGCCCACAGAGGCCCCAAGAGGCTCCCGAGAGGCCCCAAAAACTCTCCTAGGAAGCTACAAAACAAACTAGGAAGTTACAAAACAACCTCCTCTTCGACCTTGCCCTCCTCCTCCGCCTGTTCCTCCTCCTCCCCATCACAGAACGGAGGCGGGACACTTTCCCGAGCGCGGCAAGCGCGCTTTCAACGCTCTCCGGTGGTCATTTGGGCGCGGCAAGCGCCCAAATGACCACAAGAGAGCGTCTTATAAGTTTGCACCCCCCACGCCTCGTCCACCACCCCGCCAGACTGCCCCCCACATTTGGGCAAAAACCTTGAGCAGAAATACTCTCGCTAGCGCTCTTTCCGTCATGCTCGTCTGGTTTACAAACATATTTCCGTGTTTTCTTGGGCCGACCACCCTCCCCCTCGTCGGCAATGCGCTTCCACACTGAACACTCTTCCTGTTGCGTTGTTATTTCTCCCCAATGACAGAACGCTGTCTCCAGGGTCGGCGGCATCGGCCGTAAGGCCTTCGCAATAGGGGAACAACAAGTGGCATAAACATAAAAAACTCGGAGGTCCGCGCGGATTTCTCGGATCGGCGCTGGGGCCCCCCAGCGGCGCCTGCGGCGCCGTCCCTGGCGCGCTCCGCGCGCCAGGGAGGGGGGGTCCAGCGCGGATCCGAGAAATCCGCGCGGACCTCCGAGTTTTTATGTTTATGCCACTTCTTGTTCCCCTATCAGATTCGCGCCCGTGGCCCTGGCGTCTCACAGCAAGGTGGCTGGAGCCCCCCCTGGCCTGCAGCGCCCTCGGTAGAGCTCGCTGCGGCCCAGTCGGCGGCCCGGCACGAAGGACAGGAACCCGTCTCACTCCACATCTCGCCATCGCTCGGACGTCCATTCCGTGTGTTTTTTTCGGTTTCGTGCGTGGTTTTTTTCGCCGAATGATCAAGGATGCTCCTCTATGGTCCTCGCCGAAGGAAAACTGCACACGTCCGAGCGATGCCGAGACATCGCCCAGCGAGCGCGCGGGGCGGTTCTGGGGAGGCTGGTGCCTCTGGCCACGCTCCCTGCCACCACCAGATGGGGTTCGCCCGAGCTGGAGGTCGCGGTGCAAACAGGGTGTCTTTCCCCTAAGATGTGCCTGGAGATGTGCTGATGCGTGATGTGGTGATCGCTTCCTTCGGAAATAAACAAGTGCCAATATGTTCCGATGTTGGCATTTGGTCACAGTGGTCGGCGGTGATTCGCCAGAGGCGTATTCGATCTGCGCCGTCTGTGTTGAATCGGGTGCTGGCCGTGCCGAGGGGTAGGCCATCTCCAGTTAGACTATAAGCCTTTCTGCCGTCTTGTCGGCTTGTGTCTTTATCCCACCATCGTTACCCACGCTTCATCTCCAGTTTCGCTCAACATGCAACCACCAATAGCCTAACACCACACAATACCTCCTCACACGGATCCCCCAAGCTGCCAAAGAAAGTTCCACGATGGCTCTCAAAGGAACGCGTGATGCCTCCACCAAGGCCTCAGACGTCCCAAGAGGGCCCGAACAGAACCACAGTGGGCCGAATCACGGGGCATACCCCGCCGCACTTGCGGATAAGAGGATGCGAGGCCCCGAGAGCAAATTTAGCAAACTTGCAAAACCCGCCGCAGGCGCCGACATTCAGTACAT
>CAUYUJ010015693.1:155397-170397 GCA_963575745.1 Prorocentrum cordatum | reverse complement strand
TCTGGCAGCTGGCTGGGCCATTGCCCGCAGGGGCGGCGAGCGTAGACCCAAGCGTCGTGGTGTTCCTTCACAAGCAGAGCCAGCCGGTCACACGAAGGCGCTGCAGGTCCTCACGTGGATCGTCTGCACGCTGGCCAATACTGTCGTGAGCGCGCAGACGCAGCACACGGCCGTGGGTTTGCTCCCTGTTCCGTCCGCAGGGGCGCTTGCTATCTCTGCCGTGCACTCCGCGAGGCCTCTGCAGTGATTCGGATCACCAGTAATTTGCGGGAAGGGCATCGTTGTGTGGCTGCCGAATGGTTGCGATGCCAGAGCCGCCTATCTGAACATGGGCACCAAGGCAATGGATTCACCATGCAGTCATGCATACCTGCATATCGTTGCGTGCCTTGCACTCCTGTCCTATCCATATGTCTATTCAGCTTCCCTCTTCTCTGCCCCTAGCTGGTGCGATTCGTCCCCGTTCCCACTCCTACTGCCGTCGCCTGCGTCCCCCTGGGCCAGCATGCACGCCGCTCCCAGAACTTCTCGCAGGTGCCGTGAAGAGGGCCGCTGGAAGAGAACACGGTTCTTCCTCTCCACATCCCGCCCTCCCTCTTCCCCCCCTGTTCATCCTTCCCCCTCCTCGTTCGCCGCCCTCCACTGCCCCCTCCTCCAGCTTCTCTGTTCATCCCTCTCCCTCCTCCCGCCCCCCTGGGCCTTCGGCGTCCAGGTTCGGGTGCTGCTGCCAGTGGCCACGGCGCCCATGGAGAGAGCCGCACCTCACGCCCCCCACCGAAATGTCTCCAGGAGTTCCAGGATTCGGTCGGCTGGTGTGGGAGAAGCCTTCTCGGCTTGCACGTGTCACGTCATCCTTGGGCAGGGGTACTTCAGATCTCCCCTGTACATTTCTAGCATGGGCCTGCATCGCAACACTCAAGCCACTCGAAGAGACGCATGGCCTCTGGTTCGTCACTTTTCGGGTGACCGAGAACTCCGCAAACATCTGCATTCATATGTGCATGCAAGTCACATGTGGAGATACAGGGTGAGAAATGAGGGCGAGAGAGAGAGAGATAGAGAGACATAAAAAGAGAGATAGGGAGAGATCTTGCGCCAAATGAGAGTCTTGGGGTGCCTCAGTTTGGCATGATAGGGGTCTCCTGGTGGCGTCTGGGGTGGAGGCCTCTGCGGGCTTCGGGGGGCATATTGGAGCCCCTTGGGGGGGTATCTTGGAACGTTTTGGGATCACCTTGGGCCTTCTGGGAAGGCATCCTGGAGCCTCGGCGCACCCTGGGGAGTGCGAGGACCTGAAACGCGAAAAAGCGCTGCTTCGCCTCGCCAGTCGGTGGATTCGCCAAATCAAGCGGATGGAGAACAGTCATCAGTAACCAGAAGCGGCGATGGGAGGTACGGGGGGGGGAGGGGGAGCTTCCTCGCGCGCCGAGGGCTCACGCAATAGGATAAGCTCACTAAGAAACTCCATCAAGGTATGGCGAAGAGCCCAGGAGATAGCGAGACGTCAGCGCCGCGGGAGGCCACAACTTCGTCACACACACAAACACGCGCACACACACAGTAGTGCAACACCACTTTAGAGATGGCAATCAACGTATGGCCCTGGCAACCATGAGTCGGCATGGCCTGCCAGACAGTGCGAGAGAAGCGCACGTCAACCCAGTCAACCCTGCCTTCTGCAGCAGCCCCACGCAGAGGGAGGCCGAGGGAGACCCCCTCCCAAGAGACCCGACGGAAATTCCTTTGTCTCTGCGGCACCCGTCTGCTGGAAGCCTGCCTGCGCTACATCCACATGTAGTGAAGCCTCCCACTGTAGCCAAGGACACGGGGTGACTCTGACGTTGCGCTCGCTTCAAGTGGACCTCTTGACCGAGCGACGTCGCAGAAGTCTCTACAGACAGACACAACTCTGAGATAGTTGGATGCTGCCCTGGGGAGCCTGGGGCGTACGGCTTTCCGAGGCAAGGCAGCTCCCCGCTCCCTGGCCTGCCTGCCGCAGCAGCTGCGGAGCCTGCCAGCCTGCACGGGCCTGCGCACCCGGAGGGCAAGCTGAGGAGATCGTGCTGGACAGCAAGCGACCGAAGACAGTGTGCGTAGCAAGACGCAGCACACGCAGGCGCAGTGACACATCCAAAGAGCTCTGCGAGCGCAAGATCACAGCAGATGGCGCGGGCTCGGCCGCCCACGCTCTGGAGGACGGAGGCGGGGAAGGGCAGATGGAAACAAGGAGTGCGGGAGGGGAAGGAAGAGTGTCTACGCCAGCGATGCAACATTACCGACTCAGAGCACCAGGCACATCCTCCAGCCAACTGGATGTTACGAAAACGCATGTTGGTGCTCAACTGGACACATGCCCAGGAGGGGCACTTGCTTGGAGGACTGGCCTGCGTGCTGGGCGAAGGCCGCAGAACTATTGAGACTGATGCGGCCCGCGAACGATCCGCCACCGTGCCTTGAGGCATGAGTTGAAGCGCCCTCGGGCCATTTAGAGCTACTGTATAGGGGCCCACAAACCGGAACTCTGGGCGCTTTCCGGCACTTCTGGGCGCTCCTGGGCGTCTCTGGGACTTTCGAAGCGAAGAGGTCCGCAAGACGGCCCAAGAGGGCCCAAAAAGGCAGTTAGACGGTCCACGAGCGCCCCGGGTCGTCCGAGATCGCTCAAAGACGCCCAAGATGGCCTCCAGACGGCCCAGGAGGCCCCCAAGTCGCCGCAAGAGGACCCCAAGAAAGCCCCGAGAGGCAACAAAAACACGCATTCCCAGCCATCCTGCGATGTTGGGCCTTCGCCGCGCGTCTCCTTTCCCCCCCTCCTCCCATCATTACCGCATCCTCCCGCATGTCCCCATCAGCAGCATCATCGTCAACGTCATCGTCATCATCACTACCATCAACATCATGGTCATCAGCAGCGGCTGCAGCAGCAGCAACAGCTTCAGCAGCAGCAGCAGCAGCCTCAGTAAGGCAGCCTCGTGGCTCCATAGGAAGCTCCACCTGAAGCCCTTGTGGCGGCGTTCGCACGCCGTCTCCACACAATTTCGGAGCACCGTTCACATGTTTCGTGGTTCCCTAGGAAGCTCCTCTTGAGGCCCCGCATGCCTTCTCCACACGATTCCGTAGCACCCCTCACACGCTTCGTGGCCCCATAAGGAGCTCCACCTAAGGCAGCAGTGGCTAGGTTCGCACGCCGCCTCCACATCATTTCCGCATACCTTCACACGTTTCGTGGCCCCGTCGGGAACTCCACCTGGACCCAGCGGTTGCAGTCGCACGTTTTCTGCACACGAATTCGGCGCACCACTCACATGCTGCTTCATGGCCCAACGAGGAACTCCACCGAAAACCCCTGTGGCAAGAACCCCATGCGTGACCGCGCCAATTTCGGCACACCCGTCAAACGCTTCGTGGCATCACAGGGAGCTCCAACGAAGGCCCCAATGGCAGGACTCCCGTGCATGACCGCGCCCATGCTGGCACACTCCTCGCGCTTCGTGGCCCCATGAGGAGTTCCACCGAAGGCTTGGCCACCTGCTGCTCCCCAGGGCCGCCCAGACTGACACGTAGATCAGCCGTAACGAGCGATATTCAGATGTAGCCCGTCACGCCCGACCTTTGCGACCCCATGTGCGAAGGCGCTCCGTCCTTCTCACGCACACCTTTATCATTTTGCGAACCTTCTGCTAATGTCTACCTGTCTCGCGGTACTCACAGCTGCAAGCGGCTGGGCCCTTTCCTCGGGCATAGTTCCTAAGGTTTTGAAGGATATCGGCGTTCTCGCCTGACTCGCTTCAATGTTCCAAAGCAGCCCAAGAGGCCCCAAACGTCGCCCAAAGACGGCCCAAGAAGCCCCCATGAAGGCCCCGTGATGGCCCACGAGGGCTCCAAGACGGCCCACGAGGCCCTCGATATGGCACAAGAGGCCCTCAAGACAGCCTCAAAAGGGGCCCAAGAAAGGGGAAACGAAGATGCCCTGAAGCCAAAATCGCAACAGAAACCGCCAAACACATCCAACAGACCCCGAGAGCCCCTGGAAAACCCCAAGCGGCCCCAAAGAGGCCTACAAGTAGCCCCGATACGCCCCCAGAAAACCTCGAGAGGCCTCCAAGAGGCCTCCAAACGCCCCCCATGAGGCCCCAAGAAGGCCCCCAAGAACACCCCAAGAGGTCCTCGAGAGGGCCTAGGACCATAAACCAAGCACGAAGGATCGACGCCCGCTGGGAACGATATGAGCCAAGGGGTACCACGTGGAGACCACTTGATGCATACACTGTGGTTCTAAAAGGGAACATCTCACGAACCTTCTGCAGGGGCATCTCAAGAAACCCCGACAACCACCCAAACACCCCTGGCCCACTATTGGTGCACGGCGGCGGGATTGGTCGACGGCCACTACATCCGCCGACCCCTGCGGCTTGCCACAGGGGCGCACTCGTGCCGAACGCTGGATTGCGTTGGTCATGTGGGTCGTCCCCCGAAAACCGTAAGGAGTGCCGCGACATGCGCGGCCAACTGATGGCGAACACGATTTTTCAGTGCGCAGCTGAAGCCCTGGAATGGCCACAAGCCCACTTCCCCTTCGCCACAGCGGCGATGCAAAGAGGCAAGCTGTCTTTAGTTCGGCAAAAACAGCTTGCAATACTATACGAGTCACACTGGCCATAATCCACTGCTCAGAACCCAATCAACTCCTCGCAGTCATGTGTCAGGCATTTGAGTCAACTGGTCGTCGTCGTCGTCGGTGCCTGGACGGGGCCCTCCTGCGCAGTCCAGCTCGTAGAGGTCTAGACCCGCGAGACAAAAGCTCACGGCGCAGGCGTGGGTAGCGTCAGCTTTGCGCCCATCCCTGTCTCTATCCCTCCTCCGCGCGACCGCGTTTCCCCCCTCCGCGGGGCCCACCGCAGGTGCGCCGCAGGTCGCCAATGGCCGCGCGCGAGATGGCAACGTCAATGGCGCCGGGCGGTCGCCCGCCATCGCCGATCTTGGATTGGCGACGCGGTCGCAGCCCCCATCGGACTCCGCGGCGCTCGCGGCGGGCAAGCGCCCGCCGAACAAGCGCTGCCGCGTGAGGTCGAGGCCGGGGCCCGCGATCTCCAGCTGCATGGCACGCGCGAGCCCCGCCGCGGCCGCGCCATCTGAAATGGCCAGGGCCTCGGCGCCGAGCTGGTGAGCACACGTTGACTTGAGCCTGCGGCTCGTCCTGGACTGGATGGATAGCGGGGTCGCTTCTATGCTTCGGATATTGCGATTCGCCGCGAAAGCAACGTCGCCTGCTCGCTTCGTAACTGAGAGCTACGAAAGCCATCTTGTGAAATTGGATGTTGCGGATCCTGGGCTTCGCGTCGCACTAGTCCCTCGCCCTTATCCCGGCGCGGTTCGCCTTGGCAGGTCACCCGCCACCAGGCTGGGCATCTCTCCCTGGAGAAGAATGACTGGCCCCGACAGGTCAGGCAGACTCTTGCGCGCCAGAAACCTTACATCCGCGCCGGCTCCGCGCCTGCTGGAGTTCTGCTGCAGTAGCGCGCCGCCTCTCCGTGGCAACGTTGATCGACTGGACGTTGGCTTGGCGCCTCTCCCATGACACTGCGGCCCCCGCGTTGCCCATGCTCTGGGCGGGCAGCTTGTCCGCCCACTTGCCGCTGCGGCAGCGCCGAGCTCCAAACGGAAATCGCCGACGAAGCACCCCCCGGGCTGGCTCGGATTCCCGGCCGCCGCGGCCCGCGCCGTCGCCAACTGCGAAACCCATCGCCCCGAGCAAGCCACTCTCGCCCCGCGGGTAGCAGGGGCGCCGGTCCGACATGGAGCGCTTGTAACCCCACTTATTGGCGCGCATAGTGAACAAACCCAGCCGCCGCAATCGCGCCGCCCAGGCCGCGGGCGGCCTTGGGCTACTCGACATGCGGCCCGCCCTCCACGCCTGAAAAACCTGTCCGAGGAAGCTCCACCGACAGGCGCACCTGGGACCTGAACGCACAACCCTTTCTGGCCACGGGGCCGCACGCGTCGAGCTCCAGCAGGTCAGGGTCGGCATGGCCCTGCGCGGTCCATCTCGCGTTTGCCATCCCCTGGCCCTCTCTTCCCTGGAGCTGGGCGGCTTCTTGCCGACGTCGGCCTCGCTGGGATCGACGCCCTCGCCCGCGGGCGCCCGCCGCGGACCCGCGATCCGGTGGGCAAGTGGCGAGGCAGCACGCAGATGTCGAGCCGCAGCTGGGAGGTGCACGATGACTGCGCCCGCCCTCACGACGTCGCCCCATCCGCGGCGCTCGGCGGCGACGCAGGGTTGCTGCATGTCGGCGTTCGGCAAGGCCTCGTCGGCGACCTCCATGCGGTCACGCTGCGCTGAACTGGGCGAATAGCCTGCCGCTGCGACAGCTTGACATGCTGCGCGCCCGCCCAGTTTCCCGGGCGGCCCCTGACCCGGGCCGCGCCCCCCGGCGCGATGTCGGCGACCCCATGGGCAGCTGGGAACGCATCCTTCGGGTCATTCGCGTTCTGCTCGACGGTGGTTGGCGCGTCGCCGAGATGGTCGCGCTTCTTCGCCCCCGCGGGGGTCGGGCCTGGCGCGACCTCGCTCGCCTCCTCGATGTCATTGGTAGACTGATCGGAACCTGTCGGAAGGAGTTCGTCTCCTGCAGGTTCTGAAGGAGCTGCCTGGGGAATGTGCTCAGCCCCCTCCTCGGAAAGCCTTTCTGCTCGGTGGGGTCCTCGCAGTGCACTGGCTCGCCAGAAGTAGCTGCGGCCCCCCTGCTGGCGCGCGGCGCCTCGGCGCGGCTTCCTCCTGCGACCGAGCATTCGTCGCCGCTTCTCGAACGTTCAGCCTCGATTTCGGCAGCACTTGCTGCCCCGCGCGCGTCGGCGCCCCTCGCCGGCCCGGCGCCCCCGCGCACGGCGCGGGAATACTTTGACGAGCTCGGCGGTCCTTCCTCCGGGATCATCTCGGGCAGCCTGAGCGGGCGCCCAAGCGCTCGTCGGCGGGGGGCGAATTCCCCGCGCCTCGCGCCCCAGCAAACAGCCGCGTCGAGGGCGCCCACGAGCCCGTCTAGGTTGCCCCAAGAGCAGGCGCTGAACTACTGTCCAAGTACCTCCTGCCCGCTCAATCTCGCCTGCCTGCCGGGGCGGGGCAGCGCTGGCCACGGCCGCCTCTGCCCCCTCGGCGTCCGCGGCGCCGGGGGCCCCGCGCGCGCGCGTGCGCACGCGCGCGCGAACTCGTCGGCGGCGAGGCAGAACGGCTGCGCCCGCGAACGGGGCACCGAGACGCGCGCGCACACGCGCGCACACGCGCAGAAGAAGCCCTTCTCCCCGCTCAGGACGACGATTCTGGGTTTGCCGCGCACTTTCTTTCTGAACAAGCGGCGACGCCTCCTGCCCCGCCGCCCTTGGCGGCTCGGCGGAGGCGCCGCAATCTGCAGCCTTTCCCCGACGCTCGACTCCTCAGGGCCTGGTCGCGAAGAGTAATGCCCATGCCGATGACGCCGTTGACCTGGCGCGCTGTTGACGGCGCGGGAGGTCGAGCCAGGCGCGGCTGCTTGTTGGTCGCGCGTCGGACGCTCTAGGCGCCGAGCTGCCTCGACGTGCGCCTGCCCGGCCTTTCCGCACTTCAGCGCCATCATGGGGTCCCCGGCGCTGCAGTGCCCCAGTTTTTCGCATGGGGCCAGCGCTCTCCTCGCCACGGGCCCCTTCGCGCCCTGTGGGCCCAGCCGCGCAACTGGTGGTAGCGCGCTCCTCGCGCTCCTCCGCGGGGTCCTTCTCCTGGTTGACCTTCGTCTCGAGATCGCTCATGTCCGCGATGTCAAGGCCCTCCAGAGTGGCCCCCCAAATTGGCTTCTCCTCCTTCGCGACGGCCCTAATCAGCGCAGCTGGAAAAATCTGAGGCTGCTCAGGTACACATCCCGACTTCCACTGAAAGCGGCTGCCAGCATTGCCGTTACTTAGCATATTCCCGAAATCGAGAGTAGCACCTGGCAGGTTGGACGTGAGCACTCTGCTGCCAGCGTTCGATGCGCTGTCCGCCACATCGATCCGGCCGATCTAGCGGGACCCTCGCACTCCCGAGAATTCTGGTCCTGCTTGTAAGGTAGATGTGGCGGGCATCCTATCTCTGTCGATATGATTCCCCAACTTCTCGTTGTAAATCTCAGTGGCTGGCTTGATGATGGTCAACAGTGGTCGGTCTCTCTTGATGACCTGCCACGCCTCCTTCTGGCCGTCTCTATCCAGAAAGTCATGCCCCGAAATTACCGCCACCGAATTTCCACGATAAGGTGGTCGTGCCATAGCACGGCGATCCTCTGCCAGATCTGCGGGTTCGTCGCGCACCGCCTCCTCGCGCGTAGCTACGAAGGCGGCGCTCGTAGGCCTGACGAGCTCGATTGTCTCTTTCAGCTCCGAATGGTCTTTCCATCTATTGATTGATGTTTCGGTCAGTGTCGTTGCTCGTCTTGGTGTCCGAGAGGAGTCGTTCGTTTTCTATTCCTCGCCGATGTCGACACCCAGGTGATCGCGCAGCCTCTTGATTAAGACTAGGTCGGTGGTCGTCGCGTTGGCACTAGTGTCGCTGCGGAGCGCCGTCATGGCCCTCAGCGTCTTCGTCCTGGGCGATTCCTCCTGCCACCTGCTCCTCGTGCTGCTCCCAGCCCTCCTGATCGATATCCTCCTCCTCGGTGGCCGTTGTCTGTGATTGAAGGAGCCCTGGAACACACAAATCAATACACACAAATAAAACCACTCTCCATGTTTTCCTACATTTTCTGGGTTTTTGTCTTCCCCCTCCCATTTCCTATATTTTCCCATATTTTCTGGGGGATCGACGATTAATTGTGTCTGTGTGTTCTTTTCCCTCCTGAGTGATGTAGGCCTCTGTTCTGGCTTTGCCGTCGCCTTGGCTGTGGGTGCTGCCCTGCTGCTTCGGGGTGTCGAGCCCTCAATCTGGCTCTCTTTCCTGCTGGTAACCGTTTTGCCCGTTGGCTTCCAGCCCTTGGTTTTCGCCTCGAGGTCCTTCCAGTCTTCATGCTGTTCACCACGTCCTGCGTCCCGGGGCCGTATAAGAAAGCGCCGCAAGGTATGGGGCCTGCAAGCGCTGCGCTGAACGTAGAAGGCTCGGGAAGTATCCCCGATGTACCCTACTAGCGGTGCGATAGAGGTAACATGGGAAGGGCGAGGTGACAGCGATTCCCCTTTGATGGGTGGCGGTGCCGGGAGCCCTGCGCGCCAGGCACATGCCACTCCCAGGAACTTGATGCCCACTCTCTGCGATGGGAGTGAGTCACCAGTAAAACAAACTGGGAGGGGAGATAGGAGGCCAGGGGCGAGAGGGGGATGCTGGACCCCCCCCAGCCTGGACACTGCTAGCCCTGGGGGGGGGGGGGGGGGCCGACCGCCTTCTCGCCTCGCCCCATGTTCCACCCCGTCACCACGAGACCGCCCCAGTACGCGCCGCTCGCACACGCCCAGCGGCCGAGAGGCGCGGTCTCAAAGCCCTGCCCAGCCCGAAGAGGGCCCTCCGCGGTGGAAGTCCCCCTCTCCGTCCCAGGCCCCCGCCCCCGCCAGCGGCGGGGGCCCCCAGGAGGACGGCGGGGGGGGGGCCCCCACCGTGCGGGGACCCGCAGCAGCGTGGCGGTTCGAGACCGCCCTGAAGACGCGCGGGGGGGGTGGCCCAAGAGCCTCTGACGCAGGCAGATGGGGCTGCGCCGCCTCGAGCCAAGGCGGCGGCAGTACGAGCGACGCACTACATCGATGCCCCTCTCGGGGCATTCCCTCGAAGTCGGCCCCCCCCTTCTTCTCAGCCAAGTCGGTTATGGAAGGGGGCGAACTCGTCTCTGAGCTAAGCAAAGGAGGTTTGCGAGACTAAGTTGAAGGGGCCCCAAGACAAACACATAAATACACACAAATAAAACTATTCCCCATATGTTCCCATATGTTCCCCCCACTGCCCACATGTTCCCATATTTCCGGGGGAATCGACGATTAATTGTGTCTGTGTTTTTTCTCCTCCCGATGATTATGCGAATCACATGTTTGTTCAACATGTTGCTGCTGGGGCCTGGCCGGTCGCGCGGGCCAGCTGGGAAGCCGCGCACGAACATCTCTTGTGGCCCAGGTCGCCTCCAAGACTGCTAGGATGGCCCTGGAGGGCATCCAAGATGACGACGATGGCCCACTATGGCTTGGAAAACTGTCCCCAACTGCGCCTCCAGGGCGGCCAAGGTGTCCTCCAGACGGCCCAAGGTGTCCTCCAGACGGCCCAAGGGGCCGACAAGACGCCCCAAGCGGGCTGCAAAAATACCTCCAGGCAGCCAACGTCATTTATTGTCCTTCGGTGGCGGCATGATTTTAGCGTTCTCGCCTTTTTCGGACATCCGACGTTCCAAGAAGACGGCCCAACAGGCCCCCAAGATCGTCCCAAGACGACCCAAGAAGCCCCCAAGGGGTCCGCAAGACGGCCCAAGACGGCCCCAAAACGGCCCATGAGGCCCCCGCCCAGAAATCTCCAAGACTGTCCTGAAGCGCCGAAGGAAAACCCACGACTGCCCCGAGAGGGCCCCAAGACCTCCGAAGGCCAAGAGAAGAGGGTCCCTTAGAGGCCCCCAAGCCCCCAAGACACATCAAAATGCCCCCAAGAGGTCCCTTAGAGGCCCCCGAGAGGCTCCCAGGAAACCCCCAGGAGGCCCCGAGGAGGTCCCCAAAGGGCCTCAAGAGGCCAATCGTCTTCCTCCTCCTGCTCCTCCTGTTCTTCCTCCTCCTCCTCCTCCTCCTCCTCCTCCTCCTCCTCTTCCTTCTCCTCCTCCTCCTCCTCCTTCACCTCCCCTTTCTCTTCCTCTTCCCAATGTTCCCCCGAGGGGTTCCACAGCGGTTGGGGGAACACATACTCCAATAGCTTGGCCAAACTTCAGCCCAATGTTTGGCCGCATGCCGCATGGGCGATTCCAACAGGCAGGGGGCGGCGGTGATTCGCCGTGGGCGTCTTCGGTCTCCTCTGTGCTGCAACTCGCATGCCAATGATCTGCATGCGCGGCGCCACAGGAACAATCAGCCCCAATACTAGCAACCGTGCCCCTGGGCAAGGAGCGGGGTGATAGAATGCATCTGCGGCCGCGCGGCAACTTCAGAACCTTGAAGCGACACCCCTTGGAATCCCCGTCTGCTCGCGTCCACCTGCATGAATCGTCTCCTCCGCAAGACAAGCTCCGAATCGATCCAAAATGGCCTAAGACCAACCTGGAACGGCCAAGTATAGCTCTAAGCTGGCCCAAGACGTCCCCAAGGTGCCCAGAAAACTGCTTAAGAGCCTCCACGGGATCCCCCAAAGGCTGCATACAGCCCCGAAAGCTTCAGACAAGTTTCCCAATACCCTCCGGGACGCCAATTAAAAGGCATTCGCAGATACACACACACACACATTCTGGCGGTCGCGGCCTCGCACGCAGCGATGAGGCGCAAAAGCAAAGGCAAAACACACAAACGCACACACACACACACACACACACACACACGTTTCAGGGGCTGTTAGTTGAACGCGTCATGCCTGCCAGCCTTGATCGCCCCGAGAGGCTGCAAAAGGCCCACAAGAGTCTCCCAGGAGGCAACCCGAACGGACCTCAAGGAGCAACCGAAGATATGCCGACACGAAGTCCCAATAAGCCTGAAGACGGCGCTCCCTTGACAAACAGCGAGGGCACCAACACGGCCTCGAAACGGCCCTGGGCAAGAACCGGCGGAGTCCGGGCGCTGGACACGCATGCGGAGGGCCGGCGCACCCCCACCGCGCGAGCGCCTCCGCACGTGGTGGAGCGCGCGCAGGGGAGGCAGAAGGGAAGAGGAGCAGGGGGAGGTAGAGGAGGAGGAGGAGGAGGAGGCAGAGGAGGAGGAGGAGGAGGAGGAGGAGGAGGAGGAGGAGGAGGAGGCGGAGGATTAGGAGAAGGATAAGGAGGAGGAGGCACCCATGCACGCCAAGCGCACCCCCAGTGCGTCGCCGCTCGCCGCGGGCGCCTGCGTCGGTGCTGTCGCCGGGGCGGGCGGCCCGTGGGCAGCGGCGGCGGCCGCCCCGCCGGCCGGGCCTCCCAGGCGCCGGGAGGCCGACCTCGGGGCTCTGGCGGCTGCTCGCGCGCGACCCTTCCCTCCTCCTCCTCCTCCTCCTCCTCCTCCTCCTCCTCCTCCTCCTCCTCCTCCTCCTCCTCCTGGCGCACAGGCACTCAAGAGTCCCTGCACGTTCTGGGAAAAGCATAGAACAGAGAGACAGGACAGGGCAAGGAAAACGAGATGAACGAGCAGCGCGAGCAGACAGCATGGCAAAGCTGATGGGTGCAGGGCCGAAGGAATGGGGCGGGGCCTTGACGCCGTAGTTGTTGTTGCTGGTCCCCGCCCCTCTCCTTCCCTGCTGGCGGTGGGACGCGCGCGCGCACCCTGAGCGCGCGCTCTACCCCCGCAGCGACACGAGAGACCGCACCCCCAGCGACTTTGTGTAATGCCCCGACTGAGAAGTACAATGGACCGTCATTGCGACACCTCGAAAAGGGCAATTCTACAAAGTACGTGGTGGGCTCTGGAGGAAAACGGGCCCCCTGGCCTCAGAGGGGGTGGGCGGGGGCGGGGTCAGGGGCGGAAAAGAGCCTGGTCCACCACTCCTCCGAACCATCCTCCACCAAGGGCCAGGGGGCTGAAATCGTATAATGTTTAGGCCACGGGAGGCGCCGCCTCCGAAAGGCTGAGACCTGAGCTTTCGAAATCTTGTCGCATCTTTCTAATCGCCCAGATGGCTTGCTGGTGGCACATCTGCCACATCTATTACAGAAAACAACAGCCAAGCCTGTCTGGTCAATTCTTGCCACCGACAGCTTGTGGGTTGATGGTTCTGCTGCCAGCGATCTCAGCGTGGGGGGCAGGGCGGCGCAGCCTCCTCGGGGCTTAGCAGACTTAAATGACCTAGCACATTTCAAACATCCCCAGGCGTGCCCAGACCACCTCAAGGTGTGCGGGTTGGGGACAGGCTTGCCCGCAGCTGGTCCACGGGCCCTGGGAGTTTTGGCCAGGACCCCAAAATGGACCTTGGGACGCGGGAGCAGAGACAACATTCTGGCCATCGATCGGGCCACCGATTTGACTAGAGCAACATTCTCCTGAACAGTGAGGGCCACGTTGCTCCTCCTCCTCCTCCTCCTCCTCCTCCTCCTCCTCCTCCTCCTCCTCCTCCTCCTCCTCCTCCTCCTCCTCCTCCTCCCTCCTCCTCTCCTCCTCCTCTCCTCCACCCTCCTCCTCCTCCTCCTCCTCCTCCTCTCAGGCGGCCTCTGCCTCCGTGCCTCGCGTTCCTGGCTGCCTCCGCCTCCTCTCGCCCCTCCGCACGCTGCGCATGAAGCCGTGCCCTGGCTGCGGCGCGCGCGCGCGCCCCCCCTATGAAAGTACGGCTTGTATGGCTTTGGATGTGCGCGTTGTGTACGTGCGTGCACAAATATGTGTTCGTGCTCGTGATACTCACAGCGCGTGGTGCATCTACCCTCTCCTTGTCGTGTCCTTCGTCCTTTGTCTGTCTCCTCTCGCTCACTCTCCCCCCAGTTTGGGGGATGCGCGGCCTGCGCAAGAAGTTTCCTGCCCTCCTTCCGCCATGTCCTCGTCGTTCCTCCCTCTTCCCCCTCTCCCCCTCGTCCTCCTGCGCCGGTTCGTGGTCACGCGTGCAGTGCATGCCACTGCCCACGGCCGCGCTCTCTTCTTGCCATCGCGGCGCTCGCAGATCTGGCCGTACTTCGTCTCCGGTCTGGTGGCGCCTGGCCTGGCCGTCGGGGCTGCTCACCCTCACGGGGACCTGCTGTGCCCACACTGGGCACTCTTGCAGTCCGTTTTGCCCAGCATGGCTTACACCTCCCTTGTCTTAAGTCGGGCCTGCCCTCCTACAGGGGGATTTTGGAAGAAAGATGAAAAATAATCAAAAAATACCCCCACACTATTTTTAAACTATTTTTGGGAACTCCTCCTGTAGAGGGACAGGCCCGACTTAAACCTTGTCTGCCCATGCCGCATGCCCACTGGCGTTTGCCCATGCTTTTTCGCTGGCCCTTTCGCCGACCGTGGCCTTCTCGGTGGACGCCTCCGCCCGCCGCTGAGGTCTCCCCGCCCAGAGCGCCGCTCGCCTGCCGGGCCTCTCGCGGGGTCGCTGCCTCTGTCTTCTGTGCTTCCGGCGCCATCCCTGCACCCGTCTGGCTTTCTGTACCGCTCGGTCTGTTCGGCGATGGTCAAACCTCCCTTTAGTAAACCTCCCCTCAGTGAAGACGGCCTAGGACCGAAACCGACGGACCTGGACCCGCAAAAACGACGGCCGCGACGCCCTCTCGCGAACCGAAAACGGCCAATTCCTCAATCGACGTGTCAGGGTAGGAGGTCTGTCCAACCTCGGCCTGTTGCAGAGGGCAGCGGTTATGCCCACGCGCCCACCAGAGGTGGCCAGTCAGCTTGGAGCGCGTTCCGCCATTGATTGCTGCCCTGCCGCCGGGAGTCGTTGGCGCGCCAGGGGAAAGACACGTGTACGTGTGTGAGTGCCTACGCGTCTGCCATTGTGCTTGCGTGCGTGTGCGAGTCTGCACGCATGTGGGCGTGTGCGCACACGCCTGTCTGTGTCAACGCCTGTAAGTGTGTGTGCCTGTGCGTAAACCACTTCGGCACCGCCTGCACCCCGGGCTTCGCCCACTCCGGCCGCCCGAGGCCCCGCCTGCCTGTGCCCTGTCTCCCTAGCTAAAGCTGTGCGTAGCCCACATAGCTTTTAGCGGAAGAGGTTCGCTCTCGCCCCGCAGACCGAAAAAGTGTGTGCCTGTGCGTATGTGTGTATGTGTGTATGTGTGTATGTGTGTGTACGTTTACGTGTACGTGTACGTGTACGTGTACGTGTACGTGTACGTGTACGTGTACATGTACGTGTACGTGTACGTGTACGTGTGCGTGTGCGTGTGCGTGTGCGTGTGCGTGTGCGTGTGCGTGTGCGTGTGCGTGTGCGTGTGCGTGTGCGTGTGCGTGTGTGTTTGTGCGTGT
>CAUYUJ010015693.1:132500-155297 GCA_963575745.1 Prorocentrum cordatum | reverse complement strand
TGTGTGCGTGTGCGTGTGTGCGTGTGCGTGTGTGCGTGTGCGTGTGCGTGTGCGTGTGCGTGTGTAAGTGTGTAACTGTGCGTGTGTAAGTGTGTAAGTGTGTGTGTGCGTGTGCATCTGTGCGCGGCGTCCAAAAGTGCCTTCCTGCCGGAGCCCGTGCTGCTCTCCCTCGGGGCGCTGCCCCTCTCCATATGTCCCGCTGGCGCGGCCCTCTGGAGCCATTCGATGCGTGCTGCCGTGCCCTCTGGGCCCCCCTGTGTGTGCCCGCTGCGGCCGCCGTCCAGCACGGCCTTGCTTCCTGCCCCTGCCCTCGTCCCTCTCTCCCTCCCTCCCTCTCTCTCCCTTTCTCTCTCTCCCTCTCTCCCTCCCTCTCTCCCTCTCTCCCTCTCTGCCTCTCTCTCTATCTCTCCCTCTCTCCCTCTCGTCCCTCTCGTCCCTTTCTCTCTCTCTCTCTCTCTCTCTCCCCCTCTCTCCATCTCCCCCTCTCCCCCCCTCTCTCCCTCTCCCTCGCTCTCTCCCTCTCTCTCTCGCCCTCGCTCTCCCTCCCTCTCTCTCTTTCCAGGCTCTCCACGGGCCGCCGGGGGCCGCGGTCGGCACGGTGCGCCGCCGCCGCCGCGCACCCGCCGGGCAGCTGCGGTGGCGGAGGGCAGGGGCTGCGCGCGCATGTGCGCACAGGTGTTTCCACGAATGCGCTCGTGCCTTGTAAGAACGGTTTTTTGACGGCAGATCTGCCTTCAAAAGAACGGTTTTTTGAAGGCAGATCTGCCTTCAAAAAATTGTCTACTCTGTAAGAACGGTGTTTTGAAGGCAGATCTGCCTTCAAAAACCGTTCTTGCAGAGTAGACCAGTCTTTCCTCCTTGCAGGTAGAGTGCGAATCCAGAGCCAATTTAGGCTCAAGCCTGATGAGCCGCTGATTGCGGCGAAAGCTAGCACCAGCCAAGAGAAGCAGCGAACCTGAAAAAAAGTGGGTGTTTCCACGAATGCGCTCGTGCCTGGTCCGCCCTTTAGGGGGCCACATGCGAACCCTGCCCCTACCCTCCACGACTTCTGAGGGGGAGGGTGGGGTTCACTTCGCTCGGGAGCTCCTGGACGGAGTGAACCCCACCCTCCCACTCAGAAATCGTGGGGGGTAGGGGTAGGGTTCGCATGTGGCCCCCTAGCCTTGGGCATTACTTCTGGTCGCACATGGATGCGAGGTCGTAAAAAATTGCCGTCCCACTCTTAGTGGAGTGATGCCGGGACGAACAGCGCAATCCGCTGCACCCGGCGTGGCATCCTATCCGAAGCTGTCCCAGCAATCGGCGAGTCATTTCAAAGAAGGTCGCTTGCTGAAATCCGCCGACCCCTTGGGGATCATCGGCGTGTGAGATGCTTCCCCCTCCCCAACCCCTCCCCCGGGAGCCCGGTCCGGTCGATTTGGAGGGGGGGGGGGGTCTGGCGCGAGCGGGGGGGGTCCGGGACGAGCGGTTCACGGGGCTTTTCCGGGCCCAAGAGGGCCTCAAGACGGGCCAAGAAGCCCCCAAGAGGCCTCCAAGACGGCCCACGAAGGCCCCGAGACGCCAAACGACCGCTCCAAGACGCCCAAGATGGCCCCAAGACGGGCCAAGAGGTCTCCAAGACGGTCCCCGAGGTCCCAAACAAGCCTCCCAAGAGGGCCCCAAGAGTCTAAAATTGTTGATTTTCCATCGTGTTTTTCTATGTTTTTTGCTTCTCCGCCTTTTCGGCTTCCCGACGCTCCAAGACGGCCAAAGAGGCCCCAAAGACAACCCCAAGATGGCCCAAGAGGCCCCCAAGACGGCCTCCAGACGGCCCAAGACGGCCCCAACACGGCCCAAGAGGTCCCCAAGACGGCCCAAGAGGGCTCCAAGACGGCACCAAGAGGGGCCCAAGAGGGCGACCAAACATGTTGAAACTCTAGCTTTCTGCCCCCAGGAGCCCCAGGGGGCCCCAAGAGTGCCCCAAGAGGCCCCCAGAGGCCCTCACGAGGCCGCCCAGACGCCCCAAGGAACCCCCAAGAAGCACCCCAGAGGCTCCGAAACGGCCCCCAAGTGGCTCCAAAACTCGCTTCCAGAGGCCCCCGAGAAGCGATCCGCGAGATCCCGATACACATACAAGACGCCTCTCACCCATAACCCATAACCCAGAGCCGTTCCTCCGTGCCCCCCTTTTCCTCCTCCTCCTTTTCCTCCACCTGGGCCCCCAAGTGGTTCCAAACTGCCTGCCATAGGCCCCATGCCGGCACACCCTTTGCACGCGCCGTGGCCTCGCACATGGCCAAGTTGACCCATCATGACTCCTGGGCAGTCCCCCAAAAAAACTCCCGACCGCTACCGAAACGGCTCGAAGACATTCCCGAGCCCAACCTGGCTCCATTATGCCTCTCAGATGGCCCCAGATGAGACCACGACCGCCCGCGGTGTCGCCGTCCGCTCGGACCCCCCCGCGGAACTGCCCGAGACCCTCTGGCGGTGGCGGCGAACAGACACCAAACAAATATCACTCGCCTTTTCACCCCTCGCAGCTTCTACTACCCCCAGATTGGCATAAACAAGGGGTCGGCGGTGTGGCGTAAGCCTAAGAATCACCTAACTAAGCTCAAGTAGCGTGCAAGGGCTCCTTGGCTAACCTCTGGCAACGCCCTGCCGCCAACGACATCGTGGACCGCGTGAGTTCACGTGCCAGAGTCGTCCCCGTCGTCGTCGCCACAAAGGAACAACACTGCTGCTATGCAGGAGACCACAAGCACCGGGTCGGTTCCAGGCATCACCCGGAACTCAACATGCTCCTGCCCGCTGAAATTCGCATCGTTGCAGCAGACCGCCCCAACCAGACGACCATCACGTATAGTAGAGATGTGGAGGTCCAGGTCGGCTTCGTTCCCTTCGATCAGCAGAAATGGCTGGCCTTGTGCGCTCACGAGGAAAGACCCAGTGCACTGCAAGATGATATTCCCGAATATCAGCCCGTTCGGCCCGCAGATGACCAGGCTGTCCGGGTCGCTCGACGAGTGTGGCTTGGGAGGGCCCACGGTCATACAGGGGCGTTGAGCTACATGTGGAAGACCCTGGAACGTCTGCAACACTCTGTGACCATCGTCGTTGCGGCGCAGGCTCACTCGCAGGACCAGGCCGCTGCCTACGTCCTCTTTCCATGCGGCGGGGGAACGGAATGTCTTGAGCGATCGCGGCTTTCCGACAGCCCAGATCAATCGATATCGGCCGATTCAAGGCTACCGGCGGCCTTCAACCTTGCAAGCCCGCGATGGGGCCGCCGCCGCGTCAAGGAGGTGCGAATCCGCCGTAGGGATCCCAAGGACCAGGGCGAGGAGATCGCTGGGGCTCGGCCTTCGGGAAGGCATACCTCGTCCAGTCGACGTGGACGGGGGAGGAGATTGAAGGGGATGGGAGGGGAAGAGAATGAGCTGGCTTTCAAGGGGGGGATTCCCAGATTCCAGGGCTGAGCCACAGGCCTGGTACTGCCTGCTCGAAGAGTTTCGTCGCCGTCGTGCCCCTTTTCTTCCTAATCCTCATTTCCCTTTCCTCCTCGTCCACTTTCTCAAAAAGTGTATATATGTATACATATATATATACACACACATACATACATACATACATACATACATACATACATACATGCATGCATGCATGCATACATACATACATACATACATACATACATACATGCATGCATGCATGCATGCATACATACATACATACATACATACATACATTCATACATATGTGTATTTCGGTGTATATATATACACACACATTCCTATTCCTATATATCTATTACCCGGATGCCCGCCCCCCCTAAACCGAACCACCCCCCCCAAGGACGCCCCGGACGCCCTTTCGGACGTCTCGGCGGCCCCCTGGACGTCCTTGGAAAACGTCCGCTGGCCCTTCTGGGCCTCCTAGGGCGCCTTGCCAGGCCTTGCGAGCAGACTCAAGGCGATCAGAGGGGTCATCGGAGACCAGAGAGCCCCGAGACTGCCCACAAGAAGCCTAAGGTTCCCCAGAAAGCTCCCAAGAGACCCACGAGAGCCATGGGAGACCCCCAAGAAGGCCACTGGAGGCCCCCAAGAGGGTCCTGCGTACATGGTTTCAGAAGACCTCTGGAGGGCCCCAGCTCCTCAAGACGGCGCAAGAAGACCCCAGGACGGCAGGTTTCTCTTGGCGTTCCAATGGTGTGGGTGCTGTTGTCTCCGACTGGTCCTTCCCGTCCTCCTCTTCCTCGTCTTTCACTCCTTGCTGAATAATGCTGATTAACGATCCTCCATCAAGCATTCCTTTTTAACGGGCTCCTCCAGTAGGACCCTTCCATTAAGGATTCTTCAGTGAGGATCCTTTATGCGGGACTCTTCATTCAGGATTCCGTGCGAAGGATAGAGGTTTGAAGATCCTCCGTTAAGGATTAGATCAGAGGACTCCTCGTTCTACTCGTGATTCAACTCGCCAGGGAAGTTAACACTCGCATGGCAACGAAACAGCACAGCTAACAAGCAACCCTAAACATCAAACGCGCAGCAGCGCAGCAAACAAGCAGCATTAAATTGCAATCAAAAACATCAGCGAAAAACGCACAGGCTACCAGACAACCGATCAGCTACGACTACTACTACTACTACTACTACTACTACTACTACTACTACTACTACTACTACTACTACTACTGCTACTAATACTACTCCTACTCCTACTACTACTACTACTACTACTGATACTACTACTACTACTACTACTACTACTACTACTACTACTACTACTACTACTACTACTACTACTACTACTACTACTACTACTACTACTACTACTACTACTACTACTACTACTACTACTACTACTACTACTACTACTACTACTACTACTACTACTACTACTACTACTACTACTACTACTACTACTACTACTACTACTACTACTACTACTACTACTACTACTACTACTACTACTACTACTACTACTACTACTACTACTACTACTACTACTACTACTACTACTACTACTACTACTACTACTACTACTACTACTACTACTACTACTACTACTACTACTACTACTACTACTACTACTACTACTACTACTACTACTACTACTACTACTACTACTACTACTACTACTACTACTACTACTACTACTACTACTACTACTACTACTACTACTACTACTACTACTACTACTACTACTACTACTTACTACTACTACTACACTACTACTACTACTACTGCTACTACTACTACTACTACTACTACTACGACTACGACTACGACTACGACTACGACTACTACGACTACGACTACGACTACTACTATACTACTACTACTACTACTAGTACTACTACTACTACTAGTACTACTACTACTACTACTACTACTACTACTACTACTACTACTACTACTACTACTACTACTACTACTACTACTACTACTACTACTACTACTACTACTACTACTACTACTACTACTACTACTACTACTACTACTACTACTACTACTACTACTACTACTACTACTACTACTACTACTACTACTACTACTACTACTACTACTACTACTACTACTACTACTACTACTACTACTACTACTACTACTACTACTACTACTACGACGACGAGGAGGAGGAGGAGAGGACGCGCAGAATTTATTTCCAGTCAATGGGGGCAGGGGGACGCGCAGAGTTGATTGCCAGCCAGTGAGCTTTGGGTGTGGGGCGGCAGGACTACTTACACATCGAGGTTATCCGCCTCGTCTTCGTCATCGTCATCCTACTAGGTCGTTCTTCTCCTCCTCCTGTACGGCTGTCACCTGCAAGTCTTCATCCTTCTTCTCCTCATGCGAGGTATCCTTTACCTCTCTCTTTGCCTCTGCCTCCCTTTCCTTCATAAAGTCATTGAGCCAGTGCGCTGTCCTTGATGTCAAAGCCTCCCTGCGCAGCGACATTCACCAGCGTGTCCACCGGCACCGTAAATCGGCTGTCTCCGGCCTGCGGCGACGGGGTGTACCACGCCTTGTTGAGCCTCTGCGCGAAACTGACAAAACGTCGACAAACTAACAGCATTACATCATCATCATCATCATCAGCATCATCATCATCATCATCATCATCATCATCATATCATCACCATCACCATCACCATCAACATCACCATCACCATCATCATCATCATCATCATCATTAGCAGCAGCAGCAGCAGCAGCATCATCATCATCATCATCATCATCACCACCACCACCACAACCACCACCAGCATCATCATCATCATCATCACCAGCAGCATCGCCACAAAGAGAAACAGCACCGACAATACAAGCATCATCCAAAACATCAGCAACACTACTAGCGCAATCGGGCCTCTGCGCGCTGTTGATGCTGGCGCGCTGCCCCTCGAAGCTGAACATCTTCGTTGCCGGTGCGCCCCCTGGCGTCGTGCCCAGTCCTAGGGCGCCCGCGCCGTTCGGAGAACCACCAACGTCCCGCCCGCGCACCCTCGCAGAGAGCAGTCTCCCAGCGCACGAGTCGCGGGTGGCCCTCGACGCATAGCTGCGTGCCGAGGCCAGGGAGGCAGCCGAACAAGGGGGCGGCCTCATCATTCCCTCTGACACGCCAAGGCTGGAAGCGGACCCAAGCGCATGCCTCGATCGGCCAAGCTTCTTATTCTCCTTGGCCTGTTGTGGAGAGCTTGCCGGCTTCCGATCAAGGCCCTTGAGAAAACAGATGCTACAACCCAAAGCAAGAAGTGCTGTGACGATGAGAAGGGCCATCAGCGCGCCGCCGAAGAGCCCTGGGCCCCCTACCATAGGCACGGCGGTCTGGGAGATCTGCGGTAGCGCTGACATGTCCGTGGTCGCGTTGAACCCAGCTGTTGCAGCCAGGCTGCCCTGACGCAGCGCATCCTTCTCGAGATCAGGGAAGCTAAGCAGCGTGTCCTTTGCAAGGTCCACCAGGAGTTCGGCTTGGGATATCTGCGGCGATGTCGACATGTTCACTGTCCCGTTTAATCCTCTGATCGCATGCAAGCTGACCTGACGCTGAGCCTCCTTCTCCTGGTCCGGGATGTTCAGCAGCTTGTTCTCCGCAATTGCCATCAAGCGATCGACCAGGAGTTCGTTCTGAAACATTGACATGTCGACGCCATATTGTGCACAACCTGTGGAAAGGGACACCTTGCAGCAACGAAGTCGTTCCTCATACGTCTTACCAACCAAAATCATCGAAAACAGTTGGAACAAATTGTCCACACCGAGCGCAACAAAAGTACACAGTAAACGTAAGACGAGGCTTCACTAAAGAGCCTGCCATTGATCCACAACGGCTATGGCTGATGTGGACCCTGACGTAGACGAGATGCGGGCTGATGAGGACCCGGTCGTAGAGTAGAACGAGATACGGGCATCAATGAGGACGAGGCGGGAGAGGAGGAGGAGGAGGAGGACAGGATCGACTGGAGGACAAGGATGAAACAGAAGAGAACGAGAACGAGGAGGATGAAAGGAGGAAGGGGATTTCATTCACCGGAACCACAACCAACATAAACGCCACATGAAAACAACAGACCGCCGAAAAAAACAGGAACGTAACACGCGATGTCGCCGAGAGCACCAATGTCAAAAGGAGGCAGATCAGGCAGAGCAAAAAGCGCGAAGAAGGCAGCAGGGGCAAGGGGAAAGACAGCAACAGGGGCAAGAGAGGAGTACGCAGCAGAACAAGCAGAGGAGCAGCAGACAACAGACGGAGCGAGTCTAACGTCATCAAGGTAAGCACCATAGCCCAGCGCCCAGAACGAGAGGAAATGAGGAAAAGGCAAGAGTTCGTGGGTGCGGATGCCATGGAGCAGCAGCGCGCGCATCAGGGCCCCACACAAGCAGAACAGATCCGCCGACCCTTCGGCGTGTGTGAGACGCTGCCGTCGTCTTCGTCGTCGTCGTCGCCAGCCCCGAGAAAATTTAGGAAGGAGCAGGGGAAAGAAACGTCGTAGATTCCCTTCCCTTTTTTCCCTTCCATGACGGGGGGGTGTATATAGGGGGGGTGCACGGGGGGGATCCCAAGTCAGATTGCTGCCCCCTGGGGGGCCCGGCGGATCCTGCAGGGGGTGGTCCCACCTGTGGACACGGGCCCAGACTCCCGACGTCATGATCTTTTCATTACGTCGACCCCTGGAGGTCTCGACCCATTCCCCTGGACCGGTTTTTAATCCTGAGTCGCTTTCTGACAGTCCCAAGGGCCGGCAGGGGCCCCCAGAGGCCGAAAATACAAAAAAAACTCCCGTCGTGATTTCTTCAAAACGCGAGGGGGTCTGGGTCTGTGGCCGCAGCATGCCAGGCATGCGCATGATGCAGGACCGCAAGATGCAGCGTGCCCATCCGCACCCCGACGCGCGCCCGCTCTGTCATGGCAGCGGCGCCCTGTGGCAGCACGAAGAGGCGCGCAAGTGGGCAAGAGGAGACGACGAGGACGAAGGACGACAAGGAGGTAGGGGAGGCGAAAGATCGCCGTTTCCCTCCGCAGCAGGCTCCCGATGTCCTCAGAGTGTACTTATTTTTGCGCTCTGCTGCGCGGAATGATTAGGAGTGAATTACGTGGTATCGCCGCAAGCGTCCGATAATTGACCCAACACCACTTGATCAAAGACGTACGCCACCCATGGTGCCCCAAATATGCAATCACGCAATCGTCGTCGACAAATGGCAAGTCTGTCCCACAAAGACATGTTAACAACGAAATCGAAAACAACAAACCTGTACAAGTAACCGGTGTCCCATACACGACAGCTCCGTAATAAGTTTGGAAATCACTGGCTTCAATCGTGAAGGAGACCTCCTTCAGATCGAGTTCCGAGGGCCACGGGCCAATGACATGACGGCCTCAAGTTTGGCGGTCAGCAAAATTCCAGGCGCCATACAAAACTGGGCGACGAAGCGACGAACGTGAAGGCGATTTTGTTATATTGAGCAGGGTGGCGACCGAGGAGGAGCAGCAGCAGAAGCAATCAGGAGAGGGGATGAAAGAGGACGGTTGCGAGGAGAGGCGCAGCAGCAGGACGTCGCAGAGGAGGAGCAGAAGAAGGCGGAGGGGGAGGAGGAGAGGAGAACGATGCCGGCGAGGAGGAGGGAGAGGGGGGAGAGGCGGGGAGAATAGGAGCACAATCGGACGCAGGATCAGGAGGAAAGGCGGGCAGGCGTGTGTGGACGAGGATGGGAGGGGGAAGCAGAATGAGGGAGGCCGGACGGGAAGGTGAGCGAGAGTGCCGCAGGGAGCGGTGGGGGAAGGGGGGGGGGAAGCACCTCCACAGCGAGCGAGGCCCTCGCCGCTGCAGCGGCGGCGCCGCGCGGCAACAACGGCTGGGGCAGGCTGCCAGGGCGTCCTGCCCTCTGCGCGCCGCCGGCCGCGGCGTCGCCGCCCCCGTCACCGTCGTCGCCGTCATCGTCGTTTCCCTCGCCCTGCTCCGCGGCACATCCTCGTGCACCTCCTTCGCCAGCTCCTCGCCCTCCTCACTCCTCACCCTTCCCCTCCTTCTCACTCTCCCTCCCTCCCTCACTGCGTCCATCCAATCATCCCTCCCCTGTCCTCCTCGACCTCCTCGACCTCCTCCTCCTCCTCTTCGCCTGCCCTCCTCCTCCTCCTCCTCCTCCTCCTCCTCCTCCTCCTCCTCCTCCTCCTCGTCTCGATGTTCTAATCACTATCGTCCCTTTCGTTCGTGTCCTTCTCCTGCTCCTCTGCTCCTCATCCTCACGTTCACTCGATGGTCAGGCGGCGCAGCATGCAGCATGGGGTGTGACCGTCGTGGCGGGCCCCGCCGTCGACTGGCTCATTGACGCGAAGTGCGCGCCGATCCGACGCGGCGTGGCCGACGTCATGGCCGCCGACCCGCGAGCCTGCGAGCGGCCAAGCGGGGCGAAGGGCTCGTGGCCAACCCGGCACCACAGGACCCTTGGCGCAAGCAAGCATGCCTTTTGAGCCCTGCGGCCGCAAGCTAAAGCACGGCAACTGCCGAGAGACGGTGGACAAAGCTGCCATCCTCACCGCCTGTCGCAGCAGCTGTCGGCCAGTCGCCGAGGTAGATATGCCGACCGCCAACATGATATCTGCACTGGGAAAGGCCCCATTACGCCAGGTGCAGGTACACAGGCCTCCACGCATGGCCGCTCAAGGAGCCAAGGGATCGCTAAGGCTTCCCAAGGACGAGGGCGGCCCTGGCCGCACCTGGGGCAACGTATCCGCCACCCTAACTCTATCCCCCTCCTCTCGTCCCCACCCCAATCTCATGTTCTTAGTTCTCCTCTTGGGTCTATGTCTTCTTCGGGCCTCCGGGGTGAGGGATCAGGGAGGAGGAGGGGAAGAGGTGGGAGGGGGTACGGCTAACCCATGCCCTCTCGGGGGCGCCCCCTTTAGCGACACTCTGGGTGGTAGGTCCGCGGCCTCTGGGGTGGGGTCTTCTTTTTGGCGCCCAGACGGACCCGCCACCTGCCAGAACATCTAGATCGGGAGCGGGAGTGTACAACCCTCCTCGTCTCACATTCGCTATGGGGCGGTTGGGTCTCCGGACCTTTCCCCAGGCGAAGGGGCGGGGAGCGGCGCCGGCGACGCCCGTGGTCCAGGCGCGCCGGCTGGCGAACGTTTTATTTCGGGGCCTTTGGAAGTGAGCTCTTTGGACCCTTTGACACCGGCAGGTAGGACACGCTGTCAACGTAGGAATTTGCGTCGCAGAGAGGACCGTAGGAAAACTAGGAAGAGGAAGAGAGCTAGGAAACGATCCCAGGCGATGCGCAACTTGTCGCTTCTACGTAGGAAAAAACGTAAGCACCAAAACATCACCCGTTATATCCCTGGGGGCGCCTGGAATACCAGGCGTTTCGGGGCAGGCGATCAGGCCATGAACCAGGAGTTCAAGGCAGAATGTCTGTTCACGCTGATGAACACTCGGCGGTGGCAATTTTGCCTGCTCTCCGATCTTGATTTCCATAAAAACGGTGTCCGGGAGTATGAGTATGGGGGAATTCAATGGACCCTAGTAGTAAGAGGGAAGGTAGGGTTTGCATTGAGAGGGGAGTTGGCTAGGGAGTGGAGAGATTGGGGGGAAGGAAGTGGTTGTGAAGGGAGGACAGGAAAGGAAGGGGACTAGGTGCATGGCTGTCACTATCCCGAGGGTGGGCCACAGTCGTGGCCTTACCCTCCTGGCGGTGTATGCTCCGTGTTCCGGTAGTGAATATGCTCGTGCTCGGGAGCGCTTCTACGATGAGCTCGTGTTCGTGGAAGCAAAAAGCAGAGGAAAGGATGACCTTCTTGTCATAGGGGGGGGATTTCAATGCTGAGGTGGGCCGCCGGGTCACCCCCGACGATCACAGCGTTGTTGGTGCACATGGCCCCCCTAGGCTCACGGATTCTGGCCGGGAGCTCAAAGCGTTCTGCCGTGACCAATACGTCGTCATGAGCACGGTGTTCCGCCAGAAGATGGCGGCCACGTGGTGGCACGTACGTTATCGTACTGCGCACCAGTTGGATCACTTTCTTGCTAGGCCCCGTGATTGGTGGAATTTCACGGGATGTAAAACCCTGCACTTTGGGCAGGGCGGGCTCCAGGGCGCTCGCCGCTCTGTCAAGCGGCGTCGCGAGCAGAGTGACGATATGTGGACTGTTAGGGAGGACGGCGCAGTGGCCCGGTCCCCGTATCCGGACCACGAACCAGTTGAAATTCACTTGCGTGTTAAGGCGTCTCGCTCGAGTCAGCCCCGAGGGGATGTTGCTCCCCCGGCGGTTGACCGGCCGGACTACGGGAGTCTGGTGGGCCCGACTGCAGAGGCTAAAACCAAAAGGGAAGTGTTTGCCACCACTTTGACGGCTCGGGTCTTGGCATTTGGCCGCCCCTTAGAGTGGCGAGAGATCTGCTCCGTCGTTCAGACGGTCGCGCTGGAGGTTCTTGGTAAGAAGCCCAAGAGGCACCAAATCCCGTGGTTACAAGGCCACGAAGCGGAAAAGAAGGCCTTGGATGAGGAGTTGGAACCGGCCAGGATGAAGTGGGCTGTGGCGCCGGAGGAGGAGGCCGCAGCTGCTCTCAGTGCCAGAAAAGAAGTGGCGAGTCGCCGCCGCAGGGTGCTGCGGTCATGGGAACGCGTGTACTGGCAGGGAGTGGGTGCCCGTGCGTCGGAGGCGGCGCATCGCGGGGACCAAGGGGAACTCTTCCGCTTGTTCAAGGAACTGCGGATTAGGCAAGGACATCGCCATGACTCCGGTCGCTGGAGCGCCCACAACGTCGAGGAAGAGCGTGAGGCTTGGAGACGACACTTCGAGAAGATCTCCGGCGACGCCGGGTCGATCGCGGACAGGGTCTGGCAGCATGTACCCCGTGTACTAGCGCCAGCATCATGGCTCGACCGGGAGCCCACCGATATCGAGCTCGATCGATGTGTGAGCAAGATGAAGACTGGCCGCCAACCCGGGGAAGATTGCTTTGTGGCCGAAGCCCTTAAGTATGGGGGCCCCATTACGCGTTGGCGAAAATTCGTGCACGATTCCTGAGCGCTGCGCTGTGCAGCTTGGCACAAGACCACAACCCCAGCCGCTGGAACAAGACCACGACCCAGGGCGGACCCACAGCAATAGCGGTTCAGCAACGACCGCCAAGGAGAAACCCGCGAAGATAGATCGCGGTGACTTCCCCAAGATGCTGAGCCCGATCACCTCCTAGAAGACGCACGTCACGCCAGAACCGCGGATCAGGCCGTCCAGGCAGCGGCAGGCGGCGGAGCCACCAGCGAAGCATGTTGTGCTATCTGCTCAGTGCTTGACTGAAGTCTGCTCACCGCGCGCGGGCGACGCACCCGGATGCGCTCACTGTCCTTCCTGTCGCTCCTCCCCCTTCTCTTCCCCATCCTCCCCCATCCCCTTCCCTCTCACCCTCGCGCGATCCTCCCTCACGCTCTTCCCGCAGGCGCAAGCCCGACCGCGGCAGGATGGACAACCACCCACCACTTCTGCAGGCGTTCGCCGGCAACTGTCGTGGCCAGGTCGACCGACGCGTCCAAGGAGGGCGAGGAGCGGCTGCGCGCAAGAGGGACCCTTCGCCGGAGTGGCCTTCGGAGCGCGGCCGCACGCTGGTGGACGCTTTCGTCGGTTCCCTGGAAGGCTTTGCAGTGCTCGTCAGCAGCTGGGATTCGCAGACAACGTTCCCAGGGGTGCCCGAGTCGTCCCGAAGGGCCGCCAGAGATCCGAGCTATGGTTCAATGAAAGCCAAGCGGCTCTGCGCTGGAGCGACCCCTTGGTTCGCGGAGCCCACAATTGACGCACGCGCCCAGCAGCGTACACGAACACGGCCCCCAACCCTCGAGGCCAGCCTCGCGTTGCGAACGCCCGCGCAACGCGCAGACTCTCGAAACCGACGTGGGCTCATGTGCATGTGCGTCCATCTTTCGCTCCTGACCATCCTCCCTCTCCCCTAATCACCCTTTCCTGTCCTTTCCCGTTCCTCCATCATGCTCGCTACCCCCTCTCTCTCTCTCTTTCTTTGTTCCCTTCTTCGGCAAAGCTTGGCATCATGGTGTGCCCGTCAGATCATACACAAGTATGCCTGGACAGCTCTCGAAGCGCGAGTAAGAGAATTGCCAATATTGCGTCTTAGGCTAAACTCTCAGCTACGAATGCCGACGCTGCATCGCGTGCCTGAAAATCGGGATGCCTTAATACTCGGAACTCCCATGTGTCACCGTGACTTTACACAACAGTATAACCAACATACATCCAGAGGAACCGTCGCAATACCAGGGGCCACCGTCGCTACACAACTGGATGTTGCACCCGCTCCGCAATGCATCTCTCAACCTGTCGGCGTCGACGTTCTCTCAACGGCATGTGGAATGAATCGCATACTTTGCCAGACCTCCTATGGCTGCGTGCAATGATATGCATGGCCTACCTTTTTTCTCGGCACGTCTATCTCCCCCTGACTAGGACGAGGTCAGGACGACGATAACATCGAGCGAGGAGGAATCGAGAATCTCTGAGATCCGGCCGCTTTGGAGCATAGCTCGGACGCCGCGGCCTTCTCAGAGCGTTCCCGAATGGTCTGGGACGGATTCATCCTCGTCTTAGCCCCGTCCGACTGCCCCCAAAGTGGGGCCCGACAAAAATGAAGGGGCCCTTGGACACACAAATAAATACACAAATAAAATTGTCCCCCATCTTTTCCCATATTTTCCGGCTTTCTGTCTTCCCGCCCAATGCCCATATTTTCCCATATTTTCTGGGGAGTCGACGATCAATTGTGTCTGTGTATTTTTTCCCCTCCTGAAAAGAATGGTGTCTCGAGCTGGGCGGGCCGCGCGCGGACTCGGCAAGACTCTCCGAACTGCCCAGCTCCGAGGCAGGAGACGCATGGCCTGCCACCGGGAGGGATATATAGTCGGCTACGCGCAAGAGTTTGAGGCATGAGAAAACGACCCTACCCTGGGTTGCAAGTGCGTGGTCTGTAAACCTCCTGGGAACCCCCAAAGCCTAGAGCCGCCAGGACGCGGCACATCACGCAGGGTTTACCCTGTCAGCCCACAGGAGTTTCCGCGCACAGCGCCTCGTGAACCAGGGTGGGGGCGTTTCTTTTATGCTCTTGAAGAGTGGCCCTGGGTAAGAGTGACCTATGGCACGCGACTCAACGGGGCGCGTGGGGTGGCAAAACACAAGCGCGCAGGACGCTGCTACCGCCTCGCGCTCGGCGATCGGGGGAGCCCAATGGGCCCGCGCCAAAGGTCGCTCCGGCGAAGGGTCACTCTTGCGTCCCGTCGAACGCGAGCCCGGTCTTGCCGCTGGTCACGTCGTGTGTCCACGCAGGGGCTCTCGCATCTCAAGCATTATTCGGGCCAGGGCCCAGCCTCCCCTGTCCATATAAAAGGGGCCCTGGGACAAACAAAAAAGTGCGCACAAATAACAGGGTTCTCCATAGTTTTCCAAATGTTCTGGGTTTGTGTCTTCCCCCCCACTTCCCATATTTTCCCATATTTTCTGGGGAATCGACGATTAATTGTGTCCGTGTGTTTTTTTTCCCTCCTGAGACTTCTCCAGCAAGGGATCGCAACGGAACCGTTTGCAGAAACGCGGTCCCCGCAGCGCCTTTTCCCCACTAGCCACCAGCATCGACATGTCCGAAAAGGGCCGGGATGAGCGGGCACACGGGATCGCGCATCTTTGCCCAACTGATTCTCTCTGGGAAGCCGGACCCACGTAGGAACCCAGCTTTGACTGAGCATCAGCTTGCTTTGCGTCGGCCTGCACCATCCCGCGTTCAGGGAAAATTCACAACTATCTGCAGTATTACTAGCCAGCATGGTAGCTGGGCTGCTGGGCAATTCCTGAAACAGGGCGACATGCTTATGTTGATCTCTATGCTCATGCCCTTCGGGCAACTCGGAATTCTTTTCCAAGCATGGAAGAGAGTATCCCCGCGTATGTATACCGCTTGTCCCTTGTGATTTCTCGGGGAACTTCTCCATCCCATTGCGGCCGTTCCATCCCAGGCCCCGATGTTTCGGAGCCTGTCCCACTCCTTCTTAACGAGCTTCAGCGGCTTTCTTATATCCAACTGCTTCCTGTTTGCTAAATGACCTCGACACAGTCGCCCCTGGCTAGAAATAGCCTGCCATCTCTGCTGGTAACGACAACGGTTCTTGACGCCCCCGCAGCAAATCAACGAGTAGATTGTGCCAAAGCCGAGATCCGAAACCAATTGCTTTATCGCAACGAGCTTGCTCCGTCACTTTTCCCTGGAGCGGAAGGCGCGGCGCAGCGGCCGATCAAAACCAAACAGGACGTATATTTCCCGTTACGTTGCGCAGCTTCGTCTCATCCGAGAGAGCCCCAGCACTTTCACACTCGGCGGCATCACAGGCGCGTCGTCGCCTGTATCATCGGCAGCAGCCGAGAGACCATCGTCCATGTCCGAATCACAGATAAATGGTGCAGAACACGAGTGGCCAGCAACGCCGACACACCAAGGACTCGCCAATTGCACGAGTGACCCCCATCGGGGCTCTACACCAATAGCCCTCAACAGTTCAACCCTTCGACCAATCCTAAGAACCCTTCCTTTCTGGCTCGGTACCGTCCCATCTTCATTCGCCGTTCGCCGTTCGGCCTTACTCATGTGGAGCCATTTTTTCCTTCAGCACATGATCTGTATACTGCTTATAACCTCAGCCGCCATGCGATTCAAAGACTCGCCAGGCAAACCAGGAGCACCCCAACAGCCGACCTGCGATAGGCAAACTCAAGAAGTGAACCGTGGCCTGAAAGAGAGACTGATCACGCTAATAGCAACGTAATTCCCCCCTCCCCCTGCGCCGGCCGCAGGCCAGAGGATACGAAGAGCGAAACTGGGTAGCTAGCTAAGCGGCCGCGGCTGGACGCCGGCCACGGAGGAGGAGGAGAGAGAGAGAGTGGGGAGGGAGGAGGAGGAGGAGGAGGAGGAGGAGGAGGAGGAGGAGGAGGAGAGAAAGCGAAGCAAGAGCGGCGCTCGCAAGGAGCCGTAAGCCCACCGCCGCGCGCGGTGGGGACCTGGGCGCGTCCAAGCTTGCGTTCCTACCGGGCACGGTTGTCAACGAGGGGCCCCCGCCCCAGAATGTTGCATTAACAATCTAACGAACTAGCATGTACTGTCACATTAAACAAAGGAGGCAGAGGGATGATGTATAATAAACAAAATATACCACGCAAACTGCATCTACTCATATCGTCGACGACGCGCTGTGTGACCGACCCATCTGGAATCGATCACGCTGGCACTGGACGAATGTCCGCAGACACCGTTCCGGCAATGCTGCTCCACCGCATCTCGCGCCAGCTCCGGGGTGACTCTGCCCTGCGCGCGGAAGGCGTTGGTGGCGCAGTAGGCGGCATATATCAAAACCGCAGTGCAGACCAAGTCCTCGTCGTTCGCGAATGAAGTGGCCAGCAGAAAAGACTCCTTCCCAAAACCAGGGATCCGAAGGTACGTGAGCGCCACGAACTTGATGGACGGGCAATTGAAGTAGTGTTCGAGACTGTTTTCGGCCTGCCCGCCGCACCCGAGGACGCAGCAATTACAAGCGCGATGCCTCTGTTGAAAACGCCGTGCGGTAGTCCACCTGTTCCATAATGTGCTCAAACACGCGGCCCGGACCCTGGGGGCCACCAGACCTGCCAGCCGCTGCAAGTTGGACAGAGATCGACGGGCGATCCGGCCCGGGAGGCCGTCGAGGTGCCAGCGCTGCAGCTTCGCGCGCATCCTCATTTCTGGCTCGGGGCGAAGTTGCTGCAATAATTGGTCATAAACTTCATGTTGAAAACGTTGGCGAATTCGCCGCAAAAGGCTTGCCGGCCACGGCTGAGGAACACCTCCAGAGATGGATGCCATCACGCTACTCGGAGCAACGCCGTGGGCTTCCAGATAGTCCCAAGCCCTGGCGAGCACCAACACATGGAAACGTTCGTACCAGCAATCCCAAGCAGCTCTCCTGAGGACGAAGTCCGACTGCGACCTCAGTAACCGAAGCGCCTGCGCACGAGACCGCAAGCCTGCCAGGCCGCCGCCGAGGGGCCCCCATACCGCTGCTCTCGCCTAGTGCGAAGAGAAGTGAAAGATCTGGCTTGACCGTACAACTATTTCAGATACCAGCAATCCTGTGGCATGATCCAGTGTCGGGTGCCCTTGGCCGCTCGTCGCAAAGCTTGCGCCTCCAGCGCTAGGACGCCTTCTGGTGGTGCCTCCAGCTGGGAAACGAATGAAAGAACCGACATGCCGAACACGTTGCATGTCATTGCGGAGAACTGCAATCCGAGGTGTTGCGCACCCCAGAGGCAGCAGCGGTCCATGAACTTACGGCCAGGTTGGTCCCAATACTTGTCGCCCTTGCCCGGACCTGTCTGAAATCCCAGATAAGAACTACATAGCTGGAGTTCCGCGCGGTGCCAAAACTGGGAAACAACACCGATGCGCTCCCAAGATAGTGCGCCCTCCACCTCCCAAAGAGGAATCACAACCGTTTTCGGCAAGTTCAATGCCAAGCCAGAAATGTCCGCGAACTCCGTGAAGAGATGCTGCAACAACCGCTCGTCTTTGAAGAAGTCCCGTGAAATACAAGCGATCTCATCAGCAAAAGCTCTAAATATGCAGCCGGGGAGGTCCTTGCCCAATCGCCTGAGAAGAACATCTACGGTCACGGCAAACAATAACGGAGATAATGGGCATCCTTGGCGTATCCCCGCTGTGATTTTGAATCCGTCGTGGAAGCTCCCTCTGCAGGATATGCGACAACGGTTGTCATCATAGAGAGCCGTCACGAAGTTCAAGCACTGACGGGGCACCCCCAAGAACGACAGCACTCCAAGGACGTACTCGTGGCTCTCGCTGGGGAATGCCGCCTTGAAGTCGAAGAGAACCATGCCGCCGTGCTCCGCCGTCAAACTCACGGCCATGGCCTCGTAGTCCACGTCCACGACATTCCGGAGCATGCTGCGGCCCTTGAGGAAGCCTTGCTGAGCCCTGCTGACCCAGGCGTCAAAAATTGGCTCCCACCGGAGCCGCGCCGCGTTCGCCATAATGCGATTGTCTGTGTTGACTATCGCCAGCGGACGGGTCGCTGACGCCTCGAAGTACTCGCCTCTGTCGGCGCCCACGCCCGTGGGCTTCTTCGGTAAGCAGCAGAGCGTGCTAAGGTCAAAGTCGTGGCCCTCGCCCGGATACGCACTGCGCAGGGTGGAGCAAGCGTCGTCCCGCATCAGGTCCACCATCGCGCCGTGAAGTACGTCGACTCCAAAGTTGCCGAGGACCTTCCAAGCTTTGTAAGGGATATTATCTGGCCCGGGCATACTGTTCCCTGCATGATAGCTTGATTGCCCGGTAAACGCCTTGTCGACGGACCTGCCACCTCGAGGAATTACTGTTCAGAAGTCCGACCGGCTGGTGCCCTCGGCGATCAGCGGGGAAGACACCCCGAAGCCAAAGGCCCAGGAGGTCGCGGTTGATAGGGCGTCGGGCGAAGACCCGCCCCCAATGCCCACGCAGACTGCTCGCCATCTCTCTGGGGTCGTCGGTGATGCGCCCGTTCTCGTCCACCAGCGCGTTCAGCGACGTGGAGGCACCAGGGAGCAACCGCTTCAGCTTGGTCAAGATGTGTTCCTTGCGCTGAGTGCGATGACGAATATCGTCATCGAGCGGCATCTGTTGAAGCGCCGTCAACTCCTCAGTCACCGCTCCGCGTGCCAATTCCACAGCGTGCTCCCGCACCCGCACCATCGATGCCGACGTGCGCGTGGCCGGGTCTCCTGGGGTTGTCAAAGTGGCGAGGTGGGGGTACGCCTGAACACAGCGCGCCATGGCCACGATGCGCACCTCCTCGGCTGCCCGGAGGAAGACCATGGCCCAGCCAAGTTTGTCCTCCGATGTCCTCGCTTGCTGCGGCTGCGAGTGCTGGTGGATATTCAGGGTCACCGTCTAAATCGCCTGCTTAAGCTAGATGAGTCTCCGGACAGCGCTGCTTGGGAAGTCGTCCGTCCTCTGGAGCCTCTGGAACTCGAGCTTCACGCGCCGGGGCCAATCGGGGTCGCCCATCGGTGTCGTCGGTAACGGGCGGTCTCCAGCAGAAGCTTTGGTACCTTGCCTCCGCGCAAATGCGATCGGCCGGTGGGCAGACAGCCCCTTGGCCCAGCTCAGCGCCGTGCAAGAGCAATCCCGGTCTAGCTGGTAAGCCACGTGCATGTTGGTGTAGACCCTATCCAGCCGCGACCGTGCAAGCGCGCAGTCGCGCGCAAAGAAAGGCTGCTCCAACTCGTGGAACTCGAAAGGGTCGCCGAGAAGCTGCTTGAAGTCATTTGCGTTGCGAGCGTCGCCAGCCCCTGACCGTTCCCCCGTGCTCTTGGTCGCCCTGTCACGAGCGTCCGTCACGAAGTTGAAGTCGCCGGCCATAACAGTCAACACCTTGCCAGAATGCCGAATCTGTTGAGACATACGTCTGAAACACTCCCGTCGCTCTTGCTGTGCGCCCTGTGACGGGCCAGCGGGGAGGTAGACTGACACGATATCGAGGGCGCCATGGGGGCCCCGAAGGTGAAGCACAGCAACCCTCCCAGGGACAATTTCCCCCCAGTCGTCCTGAGAACAAGGGTTGAAATTCGAGAGAAAAGAATGTCGGATCAGCACCCCTACGCCAGCTTGGTGCGAAGTGCCATCGCTCCAAAATGCTGATACATCCCAGGGCAACTTGAGGGCTGCGGACTTCCCATCCGAGCTGTGGGTCTCCTGCAGCAACACAAAGTCACGCTGAACTCCGAGGCGGAGGGCGCGACGCATCTCAGGGTGATGCCGATAGCACTTTTTAGCAAATAACGCTTGCCCATTCCCCGCAAAGTCCTGGGCGAAAGGCATGTCGGCCTGTGGTAGAGAGGCGCGCCGCGGATGATCCTGACTCAACTCGCCAAGAGAAGAAGTAGCAGGTGGTGAGCTGGTAGAGGCAGAAGAATACAAACATGGAGAAGAGGAGGTAACAGTACATATGCGACGACGCTTCTGGCCGTCAGGTCGTGCATCGCACATCGCGCCCCCGGACGCGCCCCCCGGCTGAATCTCGCTATCCCCAGATAGTCAACGAGAGCGCGAAGGCTCCCCCGGCATGTTCTGCATGCACGCGCCGTCCAGGCGCACGCGGTTACTCTCCACCTCCACCACGCGGCAGATCCCATCAACCTCGCTGCCGTAGACCTCCGCAAACAAATGTGCAATATCTTCTTGGGATCGCGCTTGAAGAAGGACTTTGCCCTGCCATTGCCCGAAGCCGTCGACCATGGCTGCCCACTCCATGGGCTGCAGGTCGCCCGCCCCCTCCTGTAGCTTCCAGGCCTGGCGTGTCGTGGTCGCGATCTTCTGCATGATCACCTTGGGGTCCCCATGCCTGGCTCCGGACGTAGCTCCTTGTATAATGAGGGTCGCCTGGAGCTTGAGGTATTCAGCCCTGTGGTGCGGCGCTGCCTCAACCAAAGCCTTCGATCGCTCCTTCTTCATCTCGCTTGTGAGAATGGCTGGCTTGACCCAGGCACGACCACCGGCGTGCGACGAGCGGAAGCGGATCTGCTCGACAGCCTCGGTGGGATGCAACTCGTCCAGCGCCGTGATGGCATCTTCCCAAATCCGGGCCGACCGCCCCGTGGTCATCACCGCAATGCGCCTGGAGGCCAAGACCACCTCCTCCGTCAGGTGATTCATTTCGGAGAGCGCCTCGGGAGTTGCCATGTCCACCAACATGGCGGCCTTGTTGCAGAACAGGGCTCGGGAACCGATGAAGCATCCGCGTAACTCGGTGGTCCCCTTGAGCGCACGTGCGTAGAGACGGATGTCGAGCTCTGTCACCGCTCCCTTCTCAAAGAAGCCGATAAACAAGAAGCGTCGGCGCCCTCCGCGAGATCCCAAGCTCCGCACGGGGCCGGACCATTCCACAGAGCCGGGAAAAGGAACAGAAGTGCGTAGAATAGTCCGGTAGGTGGTCTGCAAGTCGTCCGCAGTGCAATATACGAAGATGGCGGGCCCGGAGTCGAAGTCAGCGATCGTGGGCCTCCACTGCACCATACAAGGCTGCTCGCACATACCAGAACCAGATACCGTGACCAAGACAAGCGACTTGAGGTGGTACAGAGGGGCAACTGAACCCGAGAAGACGCACCTGGTTGGCTGCCTGAGAAGCTCAACCTTTTTGACGAGAGCTTTCCACATGCCGCTGAAGATGGGGTGCGTCCACAACTCCATGATGGACTCTGAAGAAGAGCATCCCGGTAAGGGGGCGTGCGGGATGACCCAGGTGAGGGCGAGTGGCTCGGGGAAGGTCAGCGCCCGCTTCTGGAGCATGCCTATAAACGTTTGGAAAACGTCCCTGTCGTCAGGTGCCCATAACGTGGTGGCACTCCCCTGGAGAAGGTTTAGCAGCTCCGTGCAGCCAGTACCACCCTTGTTCAGCATGCGGTAGAACGTGCGGCACGTCTCCATCGGCACCACCTTCGACAAGCTGTCCAGCGCCACCTCTTGCAAATTGGAAAGGTGGAGGGCCAACTTGTCATCGTCCTGTGTCGAGCGCTGCACGAAGAAAGACAAGAGGTCAGGACTGGGTTCAAGCCAACGTGGCACGGCGTCGGCCCCACCCTTGCGCCGGCGGCGTTCCCGAAGTACCCGGCCAAGGTCGGCAGTGCAGTCTTCCCGGGCCTTTTCCAACAGCACGGTAAAATGCTTCGCCCTGCCCGCGCCCTCAGTCGCCCAAGTCTCCGCGTCGGCCGCGGTCATCAAGAGCGCGCCCATGTTGCAGCGCTGGTCGATAAGCTCCTGGGCAGGCGCCTCCCCTTCGTCCTTCGGCAGGCCGAGGCGGATCCAAGCGTCCTCAGTGATCGGGTTGTACGCCAGTGCCTGGAGCGTCTCCCGAAGCGCCGTCCATGTGTTCAGCTCGCTCCGGAGGTGGATATATTTGGCAGGGGGGTCGTGGTGGCCGCCTGGACGAGGAAGTGGTGGCGGCTGATGTCGTCCTCCACCAGCTCCTGGAAAAGCGAGTCGAGGCTTGCAGCACCTGCCATGGCGAGACCTAACGGGCGCGGGTCGGAAAGTAAGAAGAGAGCCCGCCGTCAGCCCAGCTGCGGAGGCTCAGGGCAACAGAGCGAAGCGCACAATGCGGTAAGCTAAGGCACCCTGGAGCAACGGCAGCGGGACTGACGAAGACGTCGCCCGCTCGCATGAGCCGAGACGCCTTGAGCCAACTCATGTGGAGCCATATGACGGGCGCAGGCCCGGGTTATCGGAGTCCGGCA
>CAUYUJ010015693.1:62500-127500 GCA_963575745.1 Prorocentrum cordatum | reverse complement strand
CGAACGCGGCGGCATGCTGTGGCGGCGCACCGGACGAGTGCGAGGGTCGGGAGGGGAGGGGGTGCAAGTCGGAGCTCTGGGCCCGTGAGACACGTGGGCCGCCGCCGAGGGGCAGTCTTGTGGGCTGGAGCTGCGCCGTGCCGCACGACATCTCTCGACTCACGATGGCTTCAAGCCGGCCCAAGGAGAGCCCCAAGTGGGGCCCAAGAGGGCTCCAAGACGAGCCCAAGAGCGCCCCAGAGCGGCCCAAGGGCCCCAGGAGGCGACTACTCGAGCCCAGGAGGGGGAACACCAGTCCGCGCCGCCCTCTTCTTTGATCGATGGCTTCCAAGATGGCCCCAAGAGGGACCTCAGGGCCCCCAAAAGGTGCCCCAAGAAGGCCACAAGAGATGCCCAAAGGCTTCCAAAACTGCCCGAGGAGGGCCCCAAGAGGGCCCAGTAAAGCTGCCAAGAGGCTCACATATCGAAACGTCCGCGAAGGAATCGATGGTTGACTTCTGGGTATGCTGAGGCTGATCCCGAGCTTTGCGTTGATGGCTGCTCCGCCTCTGTATTCCACTGCTTCCTCCCACACTTCCCTGATCAAGGCAACTCGACTGGGCATTGTTGCTGGATGGGCTTGTGATGATGCGCGAAGCTCCAAGAGTTCCCTTGAAGCCTCGACCTCCGTTCCACCAAATCCGCTCATGGGACGCGAGGCTTTCTTCCTTCCACGCATACGGACGACAACGACCAGGCCATGAGAACAGACGTCGTTAGATTCACATCCGACGCCGCGGCCGTCGTACCAATCAGAAGGCTAGCCAACAGTTTGTAGTCCACCGCCGCACTGATGCAGAATGCGGTGTGGCTTCGCATACGGTCGTCACGGTACGCGACGATACCAGCCCAAGCAACATGTCCAACGACTCGTGCCCATTTGCTGCGGCCTCCGCAATGCTAGAGGAGCCGCTGTGGCTGATTCAAGTGGCTCAGGAAGCGATCTTTTTGACAGACAGCCCTCCTCAGCATCCCCCAACTCCCCCTCTCTGAACATGAAATGACAAGGACGGCAGGGAGAGTGGAGGCGGGGAGGCAGACTGGGATGGGGAGGGATTTGTTGTTGATGTGCTTGTTTTCCGCCCGGCAACGATGACACCATGATTCCAGAGCACTGCAGATCACCACAGCGAGGCTGCGCCACCGCGTGCAACGGAGGAGCGTCTGGCAAGCAAGCGAGGAAAACGCCAGAGTGAACAGGAGAAGGAGGAGAAGGAACAGCAAGGAACAAGCAAAGGGGCAGAAGGGGATGGGGAGGGAGGGGGGAAGAGGAGGGGAGAAAAAGAGGAGTGGGGAAAAAGAGGAGGGCAAGGAAAACAAAGGGGGCAGGGACGCGCCTCTCGATGGACCAATTGCCTGTCTCCTGGGAACTTTCGGCTGGCACCACGCACCTGGAGCCACCGACCGACGCCTCGTCGCAGAAGGAGGAGGAGGAGGAGAGGAGCATAAGGATAGTAAGGACGAGGGGGCCGACAAGGAGCATGAGCCCACGCCTTGAAATCATCACTGTTAAAAGCGGCGGTGGGCCTCGCGCCCCACACCCCACCCCGCGCAGCTAACCCCGGGAAGCAAACAGTAACCCCCCCGGCGATATCGCTAGCACAGAAAATAATAATAATATAAAAAATTGGGCGGCGCCCTCCGGCGATATCGTTAGCACATAAAAAATATAATGAAATACTTAATTAATTTGCCCCCCCGGGCCCGAAGCTGGCGGCAACGTGAGGCGACAGCCTGAAGAACCAATGCGCACGAACGCTTGCCAATGGGTGCCCGCCTTGCTAGAACACTGGGAAACTGACGCGCATTGGAAATCTAAGGTAAATCAAAAATGACAAACAATGAAATCGAGGTCATAGAAAACCGTACGGAACCATAGGACGTCGCAGGAATCCGTGAGGAGCCCAATCGAAGGAATGTCACAGGAACTTGAAAGGACCCCCCAAAGGAATCCCAGAGGAATCTCAGAAGGAAGCCCACGCAGAATCTCAAAGGAACCCGATTGGAAATTCAAAATAATCTCAAAGGAACCCCACAGAAATCGCAAAGGGATCAGAGCGGCAGCTAAAACGAACCACGAAGGAATCGAAGGAATCTGGAAAACGCGGGCTCGCGTGGACATAGGCAAACCCCACTGCGACCGCAATAGGGAATCTGTTTTTTTTTCAGGGGGTCCTATGGGAGAGTCCACGGAGGGATATCGCAAACGGATTCCGCGAACCCCCCCGCGATATGTTAGCACATTTATTGAAAATCAGATAATCCACAGGCACCGGAGGTCGATGTGATGCTCCCTTCAGGGATTGTCGAAGGAATGTCACAGGAACTTGAAAGGACCCCCAAAGGAACCCCAGAAGAATATCACAAGGAATCCCACGCATAATATCAAAGGAACCAATGGAAGTTCAAAGCAATCTCAAAGGAGCCCAACAGAAATCGCAAAGGCATCTCAGCGGCAGCTCAAACGAACCACGAAGGAATCTAAGGAATTTGGAAAACGCGGACTCGCGTGGTCATAAGCAGTCCCTATTGCGACCGAACTAGGGAAATTGATTCTTTCAGGGGATCCTATGGGAGAGTCCACGGAGAGATATCGCAAACGGATTCCGCGAACCCCCCCGCGATATGTTAGCACATTTATTGAAAATGAAATAATCCACCGGCCCCGGATGTCGATGTGATGCTCCCTCAAGCAATGGGGCATCAACGGGATATGACCGGAACCTCAAGGGACCCCCAGAATAACACCAAAGGAACACCAAAGGAGTCTCAAAGGAGTCCCAAAAGAATCACAATGGAAACGGCAAGGAATATAAAAAGAAGCCAATCGGAGTATCAAAGGAATCTGAGGAATCTCACAGAAACGCACCGAATCACAGGAAGCGACAACAATTGCGGCTTGAAAGCAGGGCCCAAGGGGACCGGGCATTCAGAGGCTTGTGGAGGCCTTTCTGGATGCCTCCTGGGAACCTCCGGGGACCTCCCCTCCGCGGACCTCTGGTGACCTGCGGGGGATATCGCTTCCGCCCCGGCCCCGGTGCCGGAAGCGTTATAATTTCCTCTGATGAGGGGGGGGGGGGGAGGGGGGTTTACTGATTGCTTCCCAGGGTTCTAACATGCAGCGGCCATGGGCCCGCGCAGCTCCCAGCCTCCTCCTCCAGCTCCTCCTCCTCCTCCTCCTCCTCCTCCTCCTCCTCCTCGCCCCTGCCTCCTCCAGAAGAAGCGCCACGCGCCGCAGCCTGAACTCCACGGGGCAGGACGTGTGCGCGCACCGCGCCCGCACCGCGCGGCCCCGCTCCCGCAGGTCGGGGTGCGCCCACGCGGCCCTGCCGGGCAGTGCCCCGCGCCCGCCGCCGACGGCGAGAGAGGAGAGGTAGCAAGGAGGAGGAGGAGGAGGAAGGAGGAGGAGGAGGAAGGAGGAGAAGGAGGAGGAGGAGGAAGGAGGAGGAGGAGGAGGAGGAGGGAGGAGGAGGAGGCCCTCCGCCAAGTGTGCGACACGATCCGCGCACGGTTTTCCGCCCGACAGGCGTTCACTCCGAGAAGCTTGCTGTGCGCTGCTCCAGCTCCAAAGACCCCCCGCTCGCGACCGCACGAAGCACCGCCCCCCGACACACGCCCACCCGACCTTGCGAACCGTCGCTCCGGCTCACGACCTGGCCGTGGTCTAGTGGAATGCCACGCGAGAGCTCCAACAGGTGCCAGACCATTATGCCCGCAGTTGGAAAAAGACGGCCTGTCCGGGCTCGCTCACAAACATATGAACCATGTGGTAGACGGGCACCACGGTCACCGAAAGCGAAACTAATACGTTGATACCGAATGCACCAAGCCACTTCTCTTTGTGGAAAGGGTACAAGAAGGTGAAGGCAGGCCGGGCAAAGGGTCTTGCCGTCGAGACCGCTAACATCATTATTCCCACAACGGCGGGCCCACCTGCCATCAGAAAGGCGATAACACTAGGATTGCCAAGGATGCCTAGAGACTGCTTGGACACGGGCCCGAAGCCTGCCGCGGAAAACGCAAGCACGGGCAACGTCAGACAGGTGACGACGTTGAAGACCAACTGGTCCAAATCGGGCATGCCAATGAGAGTGGCCTTCTCGTCAACCAAAGCAGCCGCAGTGGCATCCATCTTGGTGCCACTGGACTCGACGTGTGCACCCGCGTACGACGAGCTCGACTGTAAGTCCAAGCTGTCGCGGAAAGTGCCGAACCACTTGTCGAAGGGGACAGCCCCCGTACCGTAGTTGCACTCGAAAAAGCGGTGGTGCAGGTAATGGTACTGATCGCTCTGGAAGTTGTCCTCAAATCCTGAGTGCGATGCTGCTGGGGATATCAACAAGTGAATGCCAAACCACATGAGACAGAAAGGGGAAAACCGCATGTAAAGAGCAGGGCCTGCGCAAGCGAAGTACAGGAGATGCTCAATCGGATGCATGCTCAATCCTGCGAACGGCTCAATATCAGTGTTCCTGTGGTGCAAAGAATGCACGTACCTGTAATAAAATTTGAGGTGAATGAGACGATGCGCGAAGTAGAAGTGCAAGTCTCGCCACACAGCCACGAATAGGCAAGTTGACACAAAAGAAGCAAACCCAATGTAAGTGCCAAATGATTCATCATCCGTCACGTACGGCAAGCGCCCAGTGGCAAAGCAATACACAAAGATGGCTTCCCACAAAGTCCATTGCATTAGCCCACAAATGTTGTAGAACAAATTGTGCATCACTTTCGACCATCGGTATTCCCGGGTCTGGTTGAACGGTCGCCTCCCCCAATGGCAAAAGTATAAGGTTACATGCCAAAACGATACGTAGCCAAGTGTGACCGTGCTATTTGCGAGGAACCGATGTGCCGTCCACTTGAATGTGAAGACCTCGTGGGCATTAATGTCATACGGGAAGAACGCATAATTCATTAAAGCAAGAACCAGCCAAACAAAATTCGGCGAGAAAAAAACAATACTTCCTGTCAAGTATCCCTTGAAATTGATGGTATCTGGAGCCTGCTGGCTTGTAGTACCCGGAGCTTTCCGTGCGTCAACCCATCGAGGTTCTCGAAAGAAACTGCCTCCAACACTTCCAGCAAAACCCTCCCAAATACCGAGAGGTTTTGCATCCTCCTGAACGTTCATCTGTCTCTGCTGCTTGGTTTCACCGACATGTACGTCTGCTCCAAATTTGCGATGCACCACGCTTGCCGGCGACGTGGTCCGCGTCGCCATGGATGCTGCACGCGCGAACACGGGCACAAGCAGACCGGCTTCGATCTGAAAAGTTGCTCTGGGCCTGCGTGACCAGGTCGCAATGGCCACTCACTGGCATGACTGCGCATTCACCAATTGCGGCGGACTGCCTCAGCACACCCCTGCGCCCTCTCACCCTATCCACCCCTTGATGCTCCTCTTCCTGGATCGCGTTTGTCGATGATTCGCGATAGCGGCCGTTCCAGGCCCTGGCCTCCCCCTCTCCTCTCCGGTAGCGTCACGATTCGTGCCGGCGCTGCTCAAGCATAGCCCCAAAAACACGGATAGCTGATGCCGAGTGGGATCTGCTACAGTCGGACTCGATTGGACAGGACACGCGAGAGGACACAGGACCCGTCCGAGGGCCACATTGCCACAGGAAAGTAGGAAGCATGGGTCGAAAGACGCAGGACACAAGGGTACCCTTGATTTGGCAGGGTCGACCTACTAATCTGGGCCGACTGTATGGCAGAACGCGCGCCAGACTACTGATATATAAACACCTGCGATGGACAGATACGGACAGCTGGGCGCATCGTATGGGATTGCTGAGAATATAAATACGCTCTTGTGTTCCATCCTCTCCCTTCCCTCCTCTGTTTCCTCCTCGTTTCCCTCCTCCTCCTCTCGTCGTCGTCCTCCTCATTGTACTGTGAAGTGCAAAGGAGGAGAGAATCGAAAGGGGGGGGGGAGAGGCCAAGCCGAAACGACCTATCTGATCACACTTATGTTATTGAGTCGTGTTCTGCGAGGGGTGTGGGCGCCCCTGGCTGGCTCCGAGGGAGTAAGTGGCCTCGTCGTCGTTGTCGTCTTCTCCGTCCTCTTCCTCGTACTGCTTCTATTGTCGTCCTGTTCGACACTGGTGCGTTGCAGAATGCTTCGCTTCACAACAACGCGCGCACGACACGTCGCTGGGGCGCAGCGGGAGCGCTCGGAATGGCGCAACCACACGAGATACACGTGGGCCTCTTCCAATCCAAACTCACCAATAACGCATTACGTCTTTATTTCTTGAATGATCGGGCTACGGCCGAGAATCTCAAGCCGGAAGTCTGAAGCAACCCAGGAGGCTGGAAGCAAACGCGGTTGGAATCACACGCGGAAGATGCGGATGTCAATTTCTGGCTGGCGTATTCAGCCACACCTGGGCCCAGCCCTGGCACAGGAGAAGTGCCCCGTTGCGTTGGGTTCAATTACTCAACGAGACAGGACTGCAAGAGAAAAACTGCTGGGTGAAGGCAAGGCGTGCGCCTGCGAGCACCACAGTGGCCCGGCGAGCACAACAACGTGTTCGGCCAGGAACAGAAGCACGACGAGGACGACGAAAGGAGGAGGAGGAGGAGGAGGAGGACGACGACGAGACAATTCCCCATCTCGGGCCCAGGAGCGCCCAGACTCCTCCCACGGCACTGATCGACATCAGACGTGCAATCGAACAAGCCGTTTCGGCCTGGCCCCGCCTCCATCGCCCCCTCCCCCTTCCCAGCTCCCTCCTCCCCTCTTCGTTCCTTGTGCGAAGCGCCTTGCAGTGGGATGAAGAGGACGAGGACGGCGAGAGGAGGCACACCACGACGACGACGACGACGACGACGACGACGGCGACGACGCCGCCGCCGACGACGACGACGACGACGACGACACAATGACGACGACGACGACGACGACGACAGGTGGAGGGAGAAGGATGTGGGAGGAGGAGGAGGAGGAGGAAGAGCAGGAAGATGGGGAGAGGGGAGGGGAGGCGCTCTGTCGTAGCAGATCCTTTTAGATATGCGCGCTCTGCGTAGCAGATCCCTATCGGTATCGGCTATCCGAGCTGTCCTTGGTCATTCCTAAACATTCCCAGACGGCGCAGGCGCGAAACGTGACAACACTGGCCCCCTCCTCCACCCCCCAGGACTTACTCATCACTGTGGAGGACAAGGGTCCATATGTTCTGTGGGTGGCAGATGTGCGTTGCATGATGCTGCATTGGTAGTGCACCGCGCACTGCAAGCACTGGGTCTTCCACGATCACGATTGCCAGACAGCACATATTTCACATTGCAGCATGCTTCTTTCGCATACCCATCTGTGAAGCGGAAATGCTGGTCTGCCGAAGTGACGTCGACGTGGCCAGCGGTAGCAGGCACACGTGCAGGATGCGCGGCCTCGCATCAGTACGCACAGTGATGTCTTCCGTCCAGATTTCAGCGAGAATGTCGCACGAGTGCATTTATCGTGCTGTGGCTGTCTTAATCAACGTTGTTTCCCCTGGGTGGGAGCTGCCATCCATGACGGAGCTGCAGAGCACATGCGACTTGCGACACACCCGCGCCGTGCAAATAGAGCGCCCTTGCTGCTGGGTCTGCGGAGTTGATATGAACAGACCAGGGCTGCATTACTGTAGTGCTGGGCAAGTGTTTGTATGAATTCCTATCCGCAAAAATTCTTGGTCCCTCGACTAGAAGGCGAACCGTGCCGCGGGTATCATTGGCTGCACGTCCGTAATAGTGTCGCATGTCTGCTGGCCGGCAGCCAGACCTGGATGCCGCATTAGCATGGTTTCGTTTGGATCGACCGTCCTATTGTTTAAGACCCTTTAGTGCGCCGCGCCTTCGTGCGTGACGATTCGTTTTTTTGCAAATGGGCTTGCAGTGTCTGCTGCAAAACATGGGGACTTGTATTGGTCAACTTTTCAGCCTAACTATACTGCCCATGCTTTTGTTGGTATTTGAACACCTATTTGACAAGCGAAAATGGGATACATTCTCACCTAAGACATGGTCATTGGGCCCGACGACGCGTTCTACTGCAGCAATACATCACGTCAACGACCTTTTGCTTATGAACCTTTTGCTTCTGAACCGTGTCTTGGTGACCTTGCTCCACACATCGATCATCATGCAATCAAGTTCGATGAATCCGACGCTGCTGTTCAAACATGAGTCCAATGTGAGTTAACATGATTGGATGCATTGTTGTATGTTTACAGTGGACAACATAAAAATCGCCCCCGTGATCCGGAGCACCAGATCGGCTCTGACCGGGGACGTGATGGGGGCCCAAAGAATATGCACCACCACCACCACTTTGATTCCCCCTCTCTCTCCTCTACCCTCCTCTTTCCTTCCTCCTTCCTGGGAGGGGGAGGGGGTGAGGAGGTGGTGGTGGTGTATATGTTTGTGCCTCCCATGTGAGTTCGAGACAATGCTTGCGTATGCTCCCGTCCGCACGCAGAGTCTCCGACGCGGATGCCGCCTTGCCGGTCGGAACCCGGAGGAGGAGCGCGGCCAGGCTCGGGCAACTTGTTGTCGACAAGTCTGACATGCAGGTGTGAAGGGGCCCCAGGACACACAATAAATACACACAAATAAACATGTTCCCCACATGTTTCCATATGTTCTGGGTTTCTGTCTTTTCCCCCCCCCGCTTCCCATAGTTTCCCATATCTTCTGGGGAATCGAGGATGAGTTGTGTCTGTGTGTGTCTTTTCCTCCTGAAGGTGGCCGTCTGCAGCGGTGTTGCGGAACGTGCTCGCGATGACTCCCCTGAGACATACAGCCAAGTCGCTGAAAGAAGGAGCAGTTTGGGTAAGAAAGGGGCTCGATGTTCCTCAGATCCTTCTATGGCGTTTCCTCTGGCCTTCCTCGTGCACGCAGGCGCTCGTGGGGCCAAGAAGGGGCTTCGTTCCTCGTTGATCGTTCTTCTTTCAGCAGCCCGACTGTACATCAGGCGTTTGTGGGGCTCTGGTGCTCCCGAGCCCGCCGTCCGAGAGACGGCGATGGTACTTCTGAGCACCCCTGCTGCCGTGCGTCGGCCGTCTCACGAAGGTCAGTCTGCGCACGAATGCGGGTCTAGCTTCGCTCCTGCAGTTGATGTTCCTCACGCGTGCGAGTGGGGCATCGACCCTTGCCAGATGCATGCTTTCGAGCGGCCTGAGAATACACGTGCTTTCACGAAGCGGCTGCCCGAGCTCATCACAGAGCACTGTTGCGAGACGTTACCAGTTTGGTGAGGGACACGCGCATCTTAATATTGATGATCGCTATCGGGCGGAGTTTTAGATGAGTCGTGCATGACACGCCCTATGAAAGTCCACAGGTTGCTCCAGACTCACGGCCCACCCTGTGCCAAGGTGCGCATAAACAGGAGTTAGTTCTGCTTGGACGCACCCGTAAAACATGTGTCAAAGCAACTCTCCTTTGCATGCGGCGCTCAGCCCAACAAGGCGAATTCCACAATAGGGAAAATTGTGGAGTGCATTGGACTGCTCGCAAACGTTTCTGGCAGCACATTCGTGCTCATCAATAGGCAGGCTTGTCATCCTTTATCGAAGGAGAGAGCGGGAGGGAGTTCAAGGATGAAGGATGACAAGGAGAGGTGGAGCACGGAGTGGGAGGGAGGGAAGAAGGGAGGTCGAATGATGAAGGAGGGGGTAAGGTGCAAGAGAAAGGGCCATGCGGGGACGAGACGCCGACCACGAAGCCGCCGTCTCCCGCGCTGCCGCGCGCGACGCTCACCCGCAGGACCCCGCCCCTGCCAAGGGGCTCGTCGAGCAGAGCCACGCCCAGGCGCGCGTGCCTCAGCGGCGCCGCCCCTGCCGCGTCCACGGGCCCTGCGAGCACCGCACCCCAGTCGACGTCAGTGGGCTCGGGGGCTTCCCGGCGGAGCCACAGCAGCACGCCGTGCACCGTGCGGCCGTCTGCCGGCACCTCGACGTGCGCTGCGCCACCGGCGTGCTCGTCCAGCGGGTCGAGGCTGGCCACGTCGCACGGGGCCCCGCAGAGGTGGACCGAGCCTGCGCGGAGCAGCGCCCAGGCGTCCACAGAATGACCTGGCTTCGGCTGGCCCGGGTGCAGCCCGTTCATGAAGTCGGCGAGCTCAAGCCCGGCCCAAGACCGCACGGGTCCCCCCCCCGAAGCGCTCAGCGGCTGGAGCCGCTGTGCCAGCAGCTCGGAGTTGAAGGCGCGAGCCACCACGCGAAAGCGACACCGCGCGGCTCCAGCGCCGCGCAGCGCGGGCCAAGCGCCCAGGAGGGCCTGGAAGTCCTCTTTGAAGCGCGTGTAGTGGACCAAGTCCCAGTCCTCTGAAAGCTCGTCATACCACGGCTCCGCGAAGACGTCCCACTGGACGCGAGGCCGCTGCTCCTCCAGCGCGCTGGCGAGCGCCTGCCAGTCGAAGGGGCACTCGCTCACCTCCTCGTCGTCGAGCGACAACGGTTCCTCCACAGCAACCCTCCGTCGCTTCGCGCCGCCTGGCAGCAGCCCAGCGCTCGGGTCGGCTATGCGGACCGTGCACCGCACCCCATTGGCGTCGGCGAACGCCTCCACGACCACGCGGTTCAGGTCGGCGCCGCCGCCGACGCAGACGACGGGCCCGTAGCCGCCAGAGGCCAGCTGCGCCGGGAGCACGCCCCCGTCTCCGAACACCAGGGCGCCACGCCCCCCTGCCGCGGCCCCCGCGGGTGGCCGCCGCAGCAGCTCCGCGAGACGGGCCAGGCGCCTCCGGCTGGTCTGGGAGTGCAGGCCGCAGCCGCACACCGGCGGCGGCAGCTCGGGCGGCGCGCCCGCCGGCGGGGCGGAGAGGCCGAGCGGCTCGAACCAGACGGCGTCGTCGTCGTGGCGGGCGGCCAGGCGCAACGTGCTGCTGGCGCCCAGCGGCGTACGCACGGGCGCCCGGAAGCAGACCACCGCCTGCTTCCAGTGGTCCCGCGCTGGGGGCTCGTCCGCGGACCGCGGGGCCGTCGAGAGCTCCACGCCGGCGTAGAGGTTGGCCTCGAACCAGATGGCCAATCCATGCACGGAAGCCCCGCCCTCGACCGTCACCGCCAGGAGCTGCTGCCGCCCGCCTGGCGGCAGCTCCGCCACCCTCGAGAAGTCGAAGGCGAACACCTCCAGCGGCTCCGACACGAATCGCGCGAGCCCAGACTCCAGGTAGGGCGCCAGGTGCAGCTGCTCGGCGGCGTGCAGGCCGCAGCAGCGGAGGAACGCGGGTGGCACGGCCAGGCAGGCCGCAGCGCTGTCCGGGCGGCAGCCGCCCAGACGGTGCTGCTCGAAGAGAGCCTCCGACTCCAGGGCGCGCGCCACGATACGGGCGCTCGCTGGGATCATCAGTGTCGTCTCCACGTCCATCCAAGGCGTCTCGAATGCATCCCGCAGGGTCGGGAGGACGCCCTCCCCAATCAAGACAGAGTCCAGCAGCTCCGAAACGCAGAGGTCGAAGGGTGGTCGCGGCGCCGGCGCGCTGGGCGCCACGGCGGGCGGAGGCGGTGGCCCGGACAGCACGTCGCCGGAGTGGCCCTCCCAGACGCTGCACACGTCCGCGGCTCCCGGGGTGCGCCGCACGCTCGCGCGCGCGGCCGCGGCCAGCGCAGGGTTCGCCTCCCGGGCAACCACATCATCCCCCCGACCGCCTCGCAACCCTACACGTTCTCCTGCCCCCACACGGTCTGCCCGCTCCCGACTCTTGTCGTGACCAACACGGCCCAGACTTGGCACACTCCGGCGAAGCTCTCCGGGATGGAAACCTCCTGGTGGGATCTATCTGAGTATTACCTCCTGCCATCCTCCTTCTCCCCCTCGTCCTCCTCCTCCTCCTCCTCCTCCTCATCCTCCTCCTTCTCCTCGAGCGTACGTATCGAATCGTGTCGTCTTGTCTAGCTCTGCCGAGCGACTAGGCGCTTCCCTCGCGCCCCGCGCGCATTGTGTGCCTGAAGGCGGCCTTCTGTGTGCAGCATGCACATATCGTTGGCGACAGGCCGCAGATCCACCGCTGAGTCATCCGTCGTCGTCGTCCGCAAGAGATCCCACATGAACAGCAGCGTTAACACAAATGCACAAGATGAACAGGACGTCAGGCGGGAAGGCAGCACCACAAGTGGAACACCGCTGCTTCTCGCAACTGTGTTCTCATTGTTACAGCACTGGCGGCGTAGACGAGTACACCACCAGAAACGGCTGCTGCAAAGGCACACCGACTGAGTCGGTACCGCACGCCTGTGTCATAACCACAGTTCACGGTGTTGGTTTTCCTGCCGCATGCACGCAGCCCTACCGCTGTGCGAGCTCCAGAGCGGCACGGCCTTCGGGCACATCGGGAAAGGCAAAGCCACAAACCTAGGCACTGGGGCCAGACGTTGACACTACTGTGGGAGCTCTTCAGACATGCTCGCAGCCTCGCAGCGCGTGTTTATAAACCCGGTTTCTTTCAGCGCAATTCGGTCGAAAAGAAGGAGAAATACTGAGAGGGACAACGTAAGCATTCGATTGTCGCCACACCCGTGTGCAGTCATGTCGTGAGACGCCGCATTACCACTTCAACTTGATGCTGGTTTTGGACCAGTCGTGTGAGCAGAGAAGCATGAAGTGGAGCAAAGGGAAAAGACAATAACGATGGCAGTGTGCGTGCATCCCTCTTGGCCCAAACGACCTCTTCTCTGGAATGATGCCTCGCACAACAAGCTTCAACTAAGAATTCGGCAGCGCAGAACATGTTAAAGTTTATGCGGCGCCGCTGTGATAGGACGCCAACTTGTCTACCACCTCGAGGGCCGAGGCAACAGTGCGAATCGACTTCGAAACAGCTATCCAGCATAATGTCCTGAGGCACGAACTAGAATGCCCCAGGCCCCTTGGACCTCTCCGTGCTCAGTCCTGGCTGACTGAATACCGAAGGGCCCAGAACTCAAGCTGCTTCCCGCGTTTGCCTCCCGGGGCTCGGCGCATGCTCTCGCATGGCCTTCTTCGAGGGCCACGAGGCTCCGAGGGCCAAGGGTGCCCAAGAGACCCCCAAGATGGTCCCATAGGGCCCCGAGTCGGCCCAGGAGTGCTCGGGACGGCCCCACAAAAGTCAACAAGAGGCCCCAGAAGAGCCCCGAGGGCCCGACCAACGCGGCCCCAACACACGAAAATCAGTGATTCCCTTTCTGGTTTCCAGCAGGTTGTGCAACTCCTGCTTGGCCCCGACTCTCCGAAACGGCCCGAAGGCCCCGCGAAATCGCCCCAAGACGGCCCGACTGAGCCCCCAAGTCGGCCACCACACGACCCAAGAGGACCCCAAGACGGCCCAAGACGTCTCGAAGGCGGCCCAAGACGCCCCGAATACGGCCCAAGAGGGCTCCAAGAAGGGGCCAAGAGGGGGCTTACAGGGAACAGGAACCGACATTTCGAACCTTCCGCCCCAAGATGACGCCCGAGACCGCCAGCAGGCCCAAAGATGCTCTCCGGAAGCCCCAAAGGCAAAACAAGGCCCCAACAGGCCTCCAAGACTCCCCCGACCCACCCCATCGAAAAGGCACCCGAAGCACTCCCAAACCGCTTCTGTAAGGCCTCTGGGATACGTCCCCGAAGATCACCACAAGAATACAAGAGGCATCTGAACTGCCGAAGGTAACTAACTCTCTACCTCTTCCTCTCTCTCTCTCTCTCTTTCTCTCTCTCCCTCGATGTCTCGCTCTCTATACATGGTCGAGGGTTTTGGCCCCCCCTCCCCAATGCTAATGCCATGGGCCCGCCGCCCGCGCGATGCCCCCCCCCCCCGGTGGGCCTGGGCGTGGCGTGGTGGCTCCCCCCCCCTGTGGATGTGGTGTCGGTGTGGTGTGTTGCTATAGGTGTGTGCGGGGTGACGCCATGGTCCTCCTCCCCCCTCCCTCCCCCCCTGTGGGTGCGGTGTGGGTGCGGCGTGTGGCTGGGATTGGCGTCATGTTGACAGCTCCGGTGCTCGACGTCGTCGCCGCCGCCGCCGCTGGTGGTGCCGTCGACGTCGTCGTCGTTGTCGTCGTCGTTGTCGTCGTCGTCGTCGGTGTCGGTGTCGGTGTCGTCGTCGTCGTCGTCGTCGTCGTCGTCGTCGTCGTCGTCGTCGTCGTCGTCGTCGTCGTCGTCGTCGTCGTCATTGCCGTCGTCGTCCTCCTCCTCCTCCTCCTCCTCCTCCCCCTCCTCTTCTTCCTCCTCCTCCTCCTCCTCCTCCTCCTCCTCCTCCTCCTCCTCCTCCCTCCTCCTCCTCCTCCTCCTCCTCCTCCTCCTCCTCCTCCTCCTCCTCCTCCTCCTCTCCTCCTCTCCTCCTCCTCCTCCTCCTCCTCCTCCTCCTCCTCCTCCCTCCTCCTCCTCCCTCCCCCCTATCCCATCTGGGGGGGGGGGCCCAAGGACCCTGGGACCCATCCCATCTGGGGGGGGGGCCCGAGGACCCGGACCCCGCGATCATACATCGGAAAATGCGGGGAGATCGCAGTGGAACGGAAACCCCCAACCGGGAAATCATTTGGTTTCGTTCGTACCGTGCGTGCGGGCGAGGCGAAGCTGCGGGGGCGCGCGAGAGGAATGAACCCGCCGCTGCTAGGGCGACGTCAAGACAAATGATTATCCTCCGTCCGTCTGGTGGTGGCCCTAGCAGTGTCCCGTGGTGTCCCGTGGTGTCCGCCGCTGCCAGGGCGAATTCAACACAAATGATTATCCTCCGTCCGGCGGTGGCCCTAGCGGTGTCCTGTGGTATCCAGTGGTGGCCAGTGGTGTCCCGTTGAGTGAGATCGATAGTGAGATCGATACTGAGATCGACAAACGTCCCGTGGTGTCCCGTGGTGTCCCGTTGAATGAGATCGATAATGAGATCGATAGTGAGATCGATGTGGTGGCCCGAGGTGTCCCGTCGTGTCCCGTGGTGTCCCAAAAAATTTCGCTACCGAGGAACCCCACATACTTATATTATGGCTGGAGTGATGATAGCTGAAAAGAAGCATGTGAGAATGATGTTGGTGGCCGTTCCCTGCGCGCCCCCTCTGATGTCGAGAAAATGACACGCCTGCTGCGCCGTGCGAGCCTGCAACGGATAGAGACCGCACCCCACGCTCACCCCCCTCTGTGATCGAGACTTTGCCACGCCTGCCGCGCCATGCACGCCTGAAACGCATAGAGACCGCACCCCTTGTGCACCCCCTCTGGTGTCGAGAATTCCCACGCCTGCCATGCCCTGCGCACCTGCAACGCATAGAGACCGCACCCCCTGCGCACCCTCCTGGTGTCGAGAAAATGCCGCGCCTGCCGTGCCCTGCGCGCCTGCAACGCATAGAGACCGCACCCCCTGTTCACCCCCTCTGGTGTCGAGAATTCCCACGCCTGCCTGCGCGCCTGCGCCGCATAGAGACCGCACCCCCTGCGCACCCTCCTGGTGTCTGCCGCGCCTGCCGTGCCCTGCGCGCCTGCAACGCATAGAGACCGCACCCCCTGTGCACCCCCTCTGGTGTCGAGGAAGTGCCACGCCTGCCGCGCCCTGCGCGCCTGCAACGCATAGAGACCGCACCCCCTGCGCACCCTCCTGGTGTCGAGAAAGTGCCGCGCCCTGCCGTGCCCTGCGCGCCTGCAACGCATAGAGACCGCACCCCCTGTGCACCCCCTCTGGTGTCGAGAATTCCCACGCCTGCCGCGCCCTGCGCGCCTGCAACGCATAGAGACCGCACCCCCTGCGCACCCTCCTGGTGTCGAGAAAATGCCGCGCCTGCCGTGCCCGCGCCTGCAACGCATAGAGACCGCACCCCCTGTGCACCCCCTCTGGTGTCGAGAAAATGCCACGCCTGCCGTGCCCTGCGCGCCTGCAACGCATAGAGACCGCACCCGATGTGCACCCCCTCTGGTGTCGAGAATTCCCACGCCTGCCGCGCCCTGCGCGCCTGCAACGCATAGAGACCGCACCCCCTGCGCACCCTCCTGGTGTCGAGAAAATGCCGCGCCTGCCGTGCCCTGCGCGCCTGCAACGCATAGAGACCGCACCCCCTGTTCACCCCCTCTGGTGTCGAGAATTCCCACGCCTGCCGCGCCCTGCGCGCCTGCAAGCGCATAGAGACCGCACCCCCTGCGCACCCTCCTGGTGTCGAGAAAATGCCGCGCCTGCCGTGCCCTGCGCGCCTGCAACGCATAGAGACCGCACCCCCTGTGCACCCCCTCTGGTGTCGAGAAAGTGCCACGCCTGCCGCGCCCTGCGCGCCTGCAACGCATAGAGACCGCACCCCCTGCGCACCCTCCTGGTGTCGAGAAAGTGCCGCGCCTGCCGTGCCCTGCGCGCCTGCAGCGCATAGAGACCGCACCCCCTGTGCACCCCCTCTGGTGTCGAGAAAGTGCCACGCCTGCCGTGCCCTGCGCGCCTGCAACGCATAGAGACCGCACCCCATGTGCATCCCTCTGGTGTCGAGAAAGTGCCACGCCTGCCATGCCCTGCGCACCTGCAACGCATAGAGACTGCACCCTCTGCCTACCCTCCTGGTGTCGAGAGAGTGCCGCGCCTGCCGTGCCCTGCGCGCCTGCAACGCATAGAGACCGCACCCCCCGCGCACCGCCTCTGTTATGGAGACATTGCCACGCCTGCCGCACCCTGCATTCCTGCGTGCGGCCGCGGTGAGGGACCACCCCCCTTGCGCACCCCCTAAGCTGAGCTGTGCTGTGCTGAGCTGGGCTGAGCTATGCTGTGCTGTGCTGTGCTGCGCTGTGCTGTGCTGAGATGAGCTGAGCTGTGCTGTGCTGAGCTGTGCCATGCTGAGAGCTGAGCTGAGATGTGCTGAGCAGTGCTGTGAGGAGGAAAGGAAGAGTGAGGTGTGTGTGGGAGTGTCGCGGGTGCGGCGCGGCAAGGAAGAAAACCAGAACCCCACGAAGCATGTGGGGAATGAGAATCGACTGGTGTCCCGTGGTGTCCGCCGCTGCTAGGGCGAAGTCAAGACAAATGATTATCCTCCGTCCGGCGGTGACCCTAACGGTGTCCGGTGATGTCCCGTGGTGGCCCGCGGTGCCCCGGGTGCCCCGTTGAGTGAGATCGATAGTGAGATCGATAGTGAGATCGACAAGTTTCCCGTGGTGTCCCATGGTGTCCCGTTGAGTGAGATCGATAGTGAGATCGATAGTAAGACCAATAGTGAGATCAAGAGGTGTCCCGTGGTGGCCCGTGGTGTCCCGTGGAGTGAGATCGATTGTGAGATCGATAGTGAGATCGATAGTGAGATCGATGTGGTGTCCCGCAGTGTCCCGTGGTGTCCCGTGGTGTCCATGGTGTCCCGTTGGGTGAGATCGATGGTGAGATCGATTGTGAGACCTGAGACCGATAGTGAGATCGAGAGGTGTCCCGTGGTGTCCAGTGGTATCCCGTGGAGTGAGATCGATAGTGAGATCGATAGTGGGATCGACAAGTGTCCCGTGGTGTCCCGTGGTGTCCCGTGGTGTCCCGTGGTGTCCCGTTGAATGAGATGGATAATGAAATCGATTGAATCAGATGTTGGTTTCCCCCCCTCCTCCCCCCTCACAACCTCCTGATCACCCGAAGGGTGGCCGTATAGGTGTATGTATGTATGTATGTGTATATATATATATATATATGTTTTGAAGTGACGATGGTTTGCCCATGGACCTCGCACCAATCTGGGTGTATACACACAACCACATCGAATGCGTGATGGAGCCCCACGTGCACCACTCACCTGCCAGGACGGGCTCTCCTCAGCGGCCTTATGGGCCACCCAGCCTGCGGATCCGCGCCACCTCTAGTCAAGTGCGCGCCCTCCTTCTTGAAGCAGTCCCGGCCTGGCCTCCCGACAGCTTATCCTGGCTCTCCGCCGCATCCACAAAGCCTATACCAGGTGAGGGGTTCATTCACCCTTCCCCTGCTGGCTGCAAGATACGGCTCGCCACTTCCATCACCAGCGCCTGCCTGCTGGCGGTCTCTACTTGCGCCAAAGACGCCAAACCCTCCGCCGCGCAGATGAGCGCTGGTCGCGTCGACGCCCACCTCCCCTGGATCAAAGTTTTCTCCGTCCTTCCGCGCGACCTGAAGTCGCTCCACCTGGGCCTTCCTCGGGTGCCTTGTTCTTGGTCCCTTGGTTCTTTGATCTTGCTTCATTGCTGCCTTCCTTGGGTTCGTTGGTCTTGGTCCCTCGGTGCCTTGGTCTCGGGCCCTTGGTAAATCAATACTTGTTCCTGGGTTCCTTGGTCTTGATTCCTTGGCTCGTTGGACTTAAATCCTAAGTTCCCTGGTTCCTTGGTTCGTTGATTCCTGGGTTCATTTGTTGTGGTTCCTTGGTGCCTTGGCCTTGGTTCCTAGGTTCCTTGGTTTGTGGGATCAATGGATCCTTAGCCTTGATTCCTTGCTGCCTCTCTAGGCAATGCCAAGCGGTGCCAGTCAATGTCAAGCAGTAATGCCACGCAATGCCGAAGGGTCGGCCAAGCAGTAACTGTACCAAGGAATTTGCCGAGCAACATACCGAGCAGTACGCCAGGCAACATTCCAAGCAACATGCTGCGCACTGCAACGCAACGTCTCGCAATGCCAAGCAGTATGCCAAGCAGTATGACAAGCCATGCCAAGCAAAATGATGAGCAATAAGTCAAGTACTATGCCAATACATCTGCCAAGCAATATGCCAAGCAATGTACAAACCAATGCCAATCAATGCCACACCATGCCAAGCAATGCCAAACAATATGCCAAGCCATGCCAAGCAATGTGCCAAGCAATATACCAAGCAATGCCACGCAATTCCACGCAATACCACGCAATGCCAAGTAATGCCAGGCAACATGCCAAGCCATGCCAATCACTGCCAGGCGATGCCAAGCAATATGCCGAGCAATATGCCGAGCAATATGCCGAGCAATATGCCAAGCAATATGCCAAGCAATATGCAAAGCAATATGCAAAGCACTGCCACGCACTACAAGGCAATGCTAGGAAATATGCCAGGCAATGCCGCACATTGCGCCTATGTAGTAGCAAGTGTTCTCCGAATTGGTGTCGAGCTGGGTTTGTTCAGGAGTGGCCTCCAGCAGCGCCACCGCACCGAAGGCACCCGTCTGCCAGCACAGCAGGCCCAGCAGGCCGCTGCCGGTGCCTATGTCCAGCGCCTGCAGCGGCCGCCCGTCGCGGTTCTGCTCGCGGCGGGCGCGCAGGTCGCGCGCCGCGAGGCCGATGGCCTTCTTGTACAGCGCGTTGCGGTCCTCGTCGAGAAGCATGTCGAAGTGGCCCAGGAAGCCGTCCAGGCTCGCCATCCCAGGCGGAAAGGGGGGGGAGGGCGAGGAGGAGGGGATGGGGGGCGGCTTAGCGCCGGGCGGTGGAGTGGAAGGAAGGGAGTGGCAGGATGTGGGGTTCCAGGTAACGTCCCCGAGGGCAGAAGAGGAAGTGAAGGAGAGGATGGAGGAGGGGGCGAAAGAGAAGAGCCCCTCCCTCCCCAGGCGGGGCTCGCCATCGAAGGAGGGAAACAAAAACAACACTGGGATGAGGAAAGGAGCGCGGGGGTGTGCAGAAGCTAGAGCCGCGAGTGGCTACGAGGAGATGGATAAGGAAGAAAAAACAAGAAGCCCTCCAATCCGGGAGAGGCGGGGCCCCATCCATCTGGTGGAACCCTCCATGTCGTCCTGACGTTCCAACCCTCCGCCCCCGGCGCCAGAGAGAGTTGCCACGAATGGTCTGATCTGCCCGTCGAACGTCCATGACAGAAAGAGCTTGCCTGTGGATGGCCCACGTCCTACTGCTCGACCCTGTAGGGTTGCACGCCCGTCAGAACACGAAAGCCGCCAAAGGCAACGAGGTGTTGGACATGTGTTTTACCAAGTGGTTGGAAAGATGTCGTTTTTCAATGCGAAGTCGCAGTATGTGCATCCATCTTCCAGCGAACTCCTTTTTCTTTGATAGCGTCTGGAAATGTGTTTATAAGAGCGTCTTAATAGACGGGTCCAAGACTTGGTGGGCCAACGCATCCCGTCAATCTGAACGAACACGGGACCGTGACGTACCCCTTGATGGCTCTCCTACAGAAGGACATGGGGAAATGACATGCCTGCTGCATCGCGATGGTCAAACATTTCTGAAAAGAGACGCGTCAACCTCCCAAAACAAACACTTTGCTCGAGACATCCCCGCAATCTGAAGTCGAACGGGCCCCTGATATACACCCTGGCAGTTCCCTTTTGGGTGGTCCGAACGACATGCTTGCTGCATCGCGGTGATCGCAGGGATTTGAAACACACGCGCACCCACAGCCACGGACGGGGGTTTCGCTCGAGATGTCCCAACGATCTGGGGGAGATTGTGCACATGATGTACCCCAGGGCGGTTCTCTTGTTCCTGCCTGGATGGTCCGAACGCCACGCCTGCTACACCGCAGTGGCCAGACGGATCTGACAACACACGCGTCCACAGCCACGAACGGGCGTCTCCCTCGAAACACCCCCACAATTTGGGCGTGAACAAGCACGTGACGTACCCCCTGGCGGCCCTCAACCCCCATGGGGTGCCGAATGGCAGACCTGCTACATCGCGGTGGTCATGGGCGAACGAGTCTGAATGTTAGCAGTGGTGCTTTCTCGCCGCAGAGCATCTGACAACCTCGACCTACACTGTAAAACGCGACAGCGAAGCTACGCTACAGCGAGAACCAGAGGGCTGCATGACGACCACCGCGCTGCAAAGACGACGGGCCAGTGCGTAATAGATCACAGCAAACCGTGAAACGATGAAGTAAAGGGGCAGAGAAACGACACGGCCCGAAAGGGGAGAGGTGAGGAGAGCGAAAGAAAACCTGGCCAGCCGCACGACGGAGCGTGGCCCAAGCTGGGGCACGAATGAACCCCCCAGCGAAGAGGGGGCACTGCGAGCACTGCAAGCGCACAGCGGGCATGCGCGCCAGCTGGTGCCACAGCCACTGGTATCTTTTGCGCCAGCAGACCAACGGAAGGCACTGTCCGCCAGCAGGGCCTCGGTGTCGTTGAGCCCGCGTGGCCCACCGCCGAACCCTTCCGCTGGCAGGCCAGCAAGGCATGCCCCCGGTCAGGGATAGTGGGCGAGTGGTGCCGTCGAAGTGGCTGGCGGCCACGTTTGGGTCTCCCGGGCGTAGGCGTCCAGGCTGGGAAGCGCGACGGTCCCCGCGGCCGCTGGCCCCAGGCCCCGCGCCCCGGCCGGGCCAGGCTGAACTGCCGGCTGGTATCCCGCAGCGGCGGCGCGGCAAAGCCGACGGCGTGGCCGCTCAGCAGATGGGCTGGCGCCAGCGTCCGGCTTCTTGCCGTGAAGGCGGGTGTCTCGAGGCGGAAGGGGTTCGGCTCGACCTCCTACCTGTCCACGCCTGGCGGGTAGTAGCGATGGCTGGTATCTCCTCCGAACGACGGCGGCTCGACCTCCTCGGGGGCGGGGGGGCACTCTTCGATCGCCGCGGCCTCGGCGGCTATGTTTCGCGCGGCGGGGAGGGCGTTCGCGCGCCTCGCGCATGGGGCACTGGGACTGGGCGTCCTCGGCCGAGCTCGGGGGCGCCGCGCTCCCCGAGCGAGTGCACGATGGCCCGCAGAGCCTTGACCTCCGCGTCGGGCAGCGGCACCCGGCCGTCTGGCCCAGCAACGTGCAGCAGAGCGTCCGCGATCGTGTCGGCGGCCGAACCCACGTCGTCGAACGTGTACTTGTGCTGGAGCTGCTCAGCGGCGTCGATGTCCATGCTCTGCAAGCGCCGCTCCTCCAGGAATCCCTTCGCATCGGCCGCTTGGCTCGGGGCGCGTCGGCGCGCCTCCTCGGAGATGAGGGCGCGCAGGGCCCCCCTGTCCAGGACGTCGGGCTCTGGCTGCTGATCCCGCAGCAGGTCGATCAAGTCGTCGCTGGTGGGGGCGCCCGATCCTTCGGAGCGGCGGCTCGTCTTCGGGCCGTTGCCGCGGCTGCGGTGGGCCCCGCCCAAGGTGGCCTCGGCGCTCGGGGAATCTTACCAGCGCGTGCGCGAGGCGGCCCAGCCTCTCGCGCCTCTGCAGGAGGCTGAGCCCGGCGCGCCCCATGCCACGGCCGTCTGCGGCCACGCCCCGAGGGGCGTGTTCCGGGCGGGTCGGCGCGATGAGCAGCGGCGCCCCTGCGGCGCGAGCCTCCGTGGCCAGGCGGCTGCCAGCGACCACCTCGCGCGGCGCCTCCACCGCCCGGTCGAGCGCGGGCAGCCGCGAGCCGCCCATCCGAGCCGAGGGCGACGCAGAAAGACCAGCGTGGCCCCGAAGGCGCATTGAACCTGCTCGTCATCGTGGCGCGCGACCAACACGACGCACCCTTCGCCCTGCTCGGCGGCCCGGGGGTGGAGCCCGCTCAGCTGGGCCACGGGCGCCTCGGCGCCTCGGCGGCTCAGCGCCCGGGGCCTCTCCCGCGTCGCCGGCCGCGCGCCGAGCCCCGGAGGGGGGTTCGGGCGGGGGCTGCAGCGGCGGGCCGCGGGCATGGCCCAAAGCGGCAGCGGCGCGGCCAGCGCAGCAGCTGGCCCCGCGAGCGACCACCACGCCGCCAAGGCGGCGGCAGCCGACCCGCGGGCAGCGCCGCCCCAGGCGCGCCGCGCGGGAGCACAAGCGGGTTTCAGGCGCGCCCGCGGGCTCGAGCATGCCCGACAGCTCGGTGTCCTCCGCGAGCAGCCTGACGTCGGCAATTGCCCCTGGCCATCTGCTGCGCGCGCCCGCCCCCCGTATAGAGGACCTGGTCGGCGCGGCACTTGCGCTCCTCAGGCTCGGACTCCGTCTCCGAAAGGTCGCCGTGCGCGGCGATCTCGGGCGGGGGGGCGGCCCGCGCCGGCGCGCGCGGCAGCGCCGGCGGCGGCGGCGTGCGCCCTGGCGGCCAGCGCAGCCGCGGCTGCTCACCAGGCAGCGGCAACCGCATGCCCCAAGCAGACGCCCAGCGGCCCTGAGCAGCAGGCGGCAGGCAGCCCGAGCCACCAGCCCCAGCTGCCGCCCTCGGCCAGGCCCGGGGTCGGCGAGCTGCCCCGGCTCGACCAAGTCCTCCGCGCCCACGTGGTTGTAGGTGTTGAGGTGCAGCGATCGCCCAGGTCCCAGCAAGGTGCCTCGCGCCACAGGCGCAGCCATTTGGTGGAGGCTTCCTCCAGGCAGCGTTGACCCCCGACAAGTCTTGCAGTCGTAGATGAGGCCCGACGCGCGGGCAGGGGCCCCCGCTCTCGGGGGATCCTCGGCTGACGCGCGCGGCCTGCCGCTCCGCGACGAAGATGAAGTGCCGGGGGCGGCCGCTGGCCCCTCGGGCCCGCACCCCGCTGCACCTCGCGTTGTCGACTGGGCGCGAAGCCCCCGGCCCGACCAGCCCCGGCGGCGGCGGCGGCGGCGGCCCAGGGGGGCCAGGCGGCAGCGGCGCACGCAGCACCCAAGGCATGCTCGAACAGGGCCGATCAGCAGGGCGTCGACTGCGACGCGAAGTACAGACATGCACAAACAGACCAGGGTCACCACGGCCGAGGCCCAGGCGATGGCGCGCACTCCCCAAAGGCAATCCACACAAGCCTGGCGGAGAGGGGGCCCGAGGAGTCCTGCCGCGGGGTTAGCCGCAGCAGCCGCGCGGCCCAGGTGGGCCCACAGGGGCCGGCCTCCAGGCTGGCAGACGGCCAAGTGCGGCCTCCACCCTGGACGGGGGCGTCGGTCTGGGACCTGGGGCTGGCGGCTCTCCCGTCTCCTCGTAGCCGTCATCCCCCTCGTCTTCGCCGCTGCCATCGTCGCCGTCGTCCTCGCCGGTGATATCTAGTCCGGTGTGGCTGTCAAGCGAGGTCGCTGTCTCGCTCAGCTCGCCCTGCTCCGCCTCTTCGTTGTATCCGGAATGCTCGCTGTGCGGCAGGGGCCCCCGGCGGCGGCCTGGCCACTGGTGCCCTCGGTGGAGCTCCATCTGGGGCGACGGCACGATGTGCTGGGTGTACCGAAATGCGTGCAGGTGACGCATGCGGGCGGTAGCACTAAGGCCTTCGGTTGAGCTCCCTGTGGGGCCACGAAACGCTGGACTGGGTGGGGGTGACGCATGCGGGCGGTCCAAGTGAGGCTTTCGGTGGAGCTCCCTGTGGGGCCACGAAACGCCGTGCGGGGTGGGGGTGACGCATGCGGGCGGTGCCACTGAGGACTTCGGTGGAGCTCCCTATGGGGCCACGAAAGGCTGTGATGGGTGGGAGTGACGCATGCGGGCGATAGCAGCGTGGCCTTCGGTGGGGCTCCCTGCGGGGCCACGAAACGCAATACTGGGTGGGCGATGCTGCATGCATGCGGGCGGTGCCACTGGGGCCCTCGGTAGGGCCCCACATGGAGCTACGAAACGCGCGGGGGGTGTGCCAAAATGCGCGCGGGCGACGTATGCCGAGGACGTCTCACACGAATGCCATCCAGGCACGAGAGCTCCAGGGAGACGGAATGCCCAGCAGGGCTCGCTAGGGAGGGCCGGGCGCTCGCTCTTTCCGCTGGGCGCGCGGCGAGCGGCTCAAGGGCCCTGAATGGCAGCGGCCAGCAGCAGTGCAACAGCAGGAGGAGGGCGGGAGAGAGAAGACAAGAAAGGATGGACAGAATGAGCAAGAATGAACAAGAAGAGGAATGAAGTCGATTCACAACCTCAACCCCTTTTCTTCTACAAATGGCCAAAGGGTGGCTCAGCTGTCAGTCAGTAGTTGCTGTAGTCGTCCTCTTCTCTCTTTTTTCTCCGCGCGCTTCGGTGCTTTCTTTGCTTTCCGTGCTGCGCTAGGAGGCGGCCTTCGCATGTTCCTGTCAGTGGACAGTCTCAGTTCGGGAGCCCGGACTGCCTTCGTGAAGACGTGGCCCCTGTCACTTGTCGCTGTGTCGTCTCCATCACACGACAATGTCCCGCCAGACTCCGACGAATCGGAAAGATCAGAACGATCATCTCTGCTGCGAGACCTCTCTCTTTGAATGACCGGACACGGCGTCTCTGGTTCTATGCGATCCGAAAGCACTCCGGAACGCTAGGAGCACTCACTTCCCGGGCAGCACGCCTACCACCAGGTCGTTCCCAGTCGGCCCTGTCGCTCTTCGCTTTCTGTCTATCCCGGAGCTTTCTGGCAGGTATGTCCCATCTGAGGGACATCCCGGCGGCACAGGTGATCGCGGTATTTTTCTGGCTTGCCACTAGCATCAGCATCAGCATCCTTGATACGATTGTGCATGCAGATTGCCTTTTGCGTTGCTTGCGGCTCCCTTTTGGCTCCGGCTAAGTCTATGGCCCGCTCGAGCTGTCGCTCCCTGGGCGTGTCCTGCTTGTTCTGCAGCTTCTGCATGGCCCGGCGCTCGGTGCACATCATGCTTAAGGCACTGCACTGGAGCTGCCGTTCCACGTTGCTCAGGCGGCGTGCTGGCGGAAGCGCCGCGAGCTGCTCTTCGGCTGTGCGCCCTGCTGGAGGGGCCGGCGAACACGCTTTCGACAAGGCCTTTGGATGTGGAGGTCGAGCCTTGCTCGTGCAGCCGGGGGCTGCCGGCGCCCTGGCGCCGATGGCAGATGCAACCATGGCGCAAGCGACCGCCTTTCCCTCTGCCGGGAAACCCAGGCACAAAGGTCTAGCTGACGACGCTGCGCTGGCACTTGCTGGTGGTGCGGTGGCCGGTTTTCTCGCTGAGGTGAACGTCAGTGTACCAGACCAGATAGGTGCTAGAAGCTTCTCTGGGTTGGACTTGTCCTTGGTGAGAGGATCCGCAACCATTTCAGAATCTGGCATCCACAGCAGTTCCAAGGGAAGTACCTTGTCACAGTGCTTGGGAATCCATGAAGCGACAGCTTCACGAACGCTCTGGAACGCTGGAGTAAGATCTTCTTCCGAAAGGTGTGGCATTGCAGAGTAGATATTGGTGGCGGAAGACCAACGATCGGTAAGCAGAACACCAAACGGAAGTTCTGGCATGCGCAATGCTTCTTGAATCCGGCGTCCCGTGGCAAAACTTACATCCAAGGCCGCTTCTGCCGAGAGAGCCTCGGCTGCCAAGGCGGAGATGCGTGCTCAGACTTGCTTCTTTGGCGCCCACCTGTACGTCGAAGCACGAACGACCTGACCCCCCCCATCTTTTTTCCTATGAACGTGGCCACGCCGCGCTGCGGCGGAGTGCTGTTGGAAGAGTCCCCGAAAGAATGCACGCAGATGTCTTTGGACATGGGGCCAAATCTATGGACAATTGGGATGTTCTCGAGGCGACGGGCGTTTTTGCTGCAATCTAGAAGCGTACTCACTGTTGCCGATTGCACTTTGGACGCGACAGAACGACCCAGATCTGCTCGCCGAGGCACTGGCGCAGTGTCACTGGGGAAGTCGGCTGCCGCAGGCGGTGTGGAGGTGCAGATATGATTGACAGATGTTTACAATAATATTCTGTTTGGTCCAGGATGATGTACGGCATATCTACTTTAATACAACCGCAACAGACAAAATTGTCATGCTCACGCGTGCCCCACTGCAGCGGCAAACTTTCAATGACATTCCAGAAAGCATCTGTTCTGGCCATCAGAGCATCGTCTACGCGAAGACCAACAAAACCCTGAAGTTGCTCTTTCTCGAAGCGCAGGAACACACACATGGATCCCAGATCAACTGCACAAAGCCGCGTTCTAGCAGAAGAGACCTCATGGTAAAGAACCATGCCCTAGGTGCACGGCGCAAGCCACGCAGAGTCTTGCCACGCTTCAGTCGCCACACGCGTCCTTCAGGAAGGTCGCCACCAGCAGGCGGACGGACGAACCCGGGGGAGTCATCCCAATCGGGATCAGCAGACGCGTCAGCCTGAAGGAACGCCTTCTTCGCGCCCCATGCTGCCGGTTCGAAATGTATGTAAGCAGCTAGCCAAAGAAGGAAACGAACGGAGTGACGATGCAAAGTTGGACTCTCTACCACATGGCTGTCCTTGCCGGGTTCGAAGCAGCTTTGCACTACGAGACGGGCCTTCGGTTCGCCATCAGGCGCCGTGTAGACGAAGCAGGGTGGCACGGCAGACGCGCCGTCTGAAAGCTGAACCACATCACAATTATCCGAAACAGCATGTCGTTCACAAAGCCGGGGCGCTTCGAAGACCGGGTCTGCTTCCGCGGCCTTGCGTTGAACTCCCTTTGCCCGCTTCAGCGTTTTCACAGCTGCTAGAGCATCAAGAACAGATTCCCCTGGAACGCGTGCGTTTTCCAGGCAGCTCTTGCAATAATCCGCAACATCAGCCATCATGCCCCATTGCGTTGGCACTTCGAAAAACGACTCGTCAGCATCGTTGTTGGCCGCTGCAAAAAAGTCGTCGCCCCGGAACCACGAAAGCTCTGGGGAGTCGGAACTGGTGTTCGGAGCTTCGCGTGGCAGAATTTGTAACACGTGCGCGGGCACCTCATCTGCCACTCCGTGTTCTCCCATCTGCTTTGTCTGGCCAGAAGGCAACTGTTTGCCAGAGAGCTGGCGGGTTGGTTTGAACGTACCAGGTGAAGAACTTCCAGTTCCAGGCTGCTGTGGTGTTTGCGCGGGCGGAGGTACCAGGTCCAAGAAAACCAGCCGGAGCAGGTGTAGCAGGAGGTGGTCGCGGCACTGGTGGCGGTGGCGCAGCTGGAGGCGATGGCGGCGACGAGGCCGCGTCTTCCGAATACTGGTCTTTCTTATTGTTTACGGTGTCTTGCACGGGCGCCTGGACTTGGAATTCCAGGATCCCTATGCGTTCACGAGGGCGGACCCTGTGCCGGTGTACAGAAATACTATGGCCATCTTGCGTTCGAATCCACATTTCTTGCTGGCCTTCCATGCCTAGCTCGGTTGCCCGTCCTTCCCAAGCCTTTCCAAAAGTCTTGTCTTTTAAGCTCTCGTCCGCTATCCCATCAACGATGGCCACGGCGCTCAGAGGGCCGAGTGTGCCAGCCTATCGTGAATTGAACAAATCCCGTAATTCTGATTTGATTTGGACAGCCACCTGCTGGGCGGCTCGCCAAAGGGAGAGCCTAGCCTGAGCACTGCTCGCCGGGTCCGCGGGGAGGTCCCGGAACATGGGAGTGTCTGCGTCGTCGATGATGTCGCAAAAATGGTTGTTCCCTAGAGCTAGGAACTGGGACGAAAACCCACATCTTCGCACCAAGGCTTTCTTCGCAGCACAGGCTTGCAGCATTATATCCGTGGTGGTGAGCTTTCTACTGCCGATTTGCCTCATGCGCATCTGCGCGCGCAAAATTGTAAAAGATTATCTTCGCGACTCCGTCGCGCCGCTCAACCAGGCCGTTCGAAGCAGGAGCACGGGGAGGGATCCACAAGTGGCGTGCTCCGTGTAGCTCCAAATATTGTTCGACTTCTTTGTTGGTATACTCGCCCCCGCTGTCGGTCAAAATGTTCTCTGGCAAACTTCCAAAAATCCAAAAAGAAATCGCCGCCAGGAGAATGTCTGCAGCGTGCCGCTGGGCCCCCTGATCGGAACCCGCTCTACCAGGGACCACTTTGTGAAAGCATCGGTCACAGGATGGAAAATGATTGGTTGGGTGCCCAATTTGATGTCGCATGAACCGATACACTCAATCTGGTTGACAGATCTGGCGCTCCCGGAGGTCTTAGGACGAGGGGCGGGTTTTCCACTGCAGGGACGGTCCCGGGGTCCAACACAGGAGTAATCTGACGCATCAAGTGCTCCGCGCTAGGGTGGCCGAGTCGATCAGGGATCCTCTTCAGTCCGGCCTGGGTGGTCAAGTCGTGCTTCCGCTTGGACAAACGAGGCGGCATTGAAATCTGAAAGGACCCCGGGCTGTCAAGCATAGTGATGGTTTCATACGCGGCTCCCTGCTTGGTTGGGCTTGTGGTCGTAGCAGATGCGGCTTGTAGCGCTGCTGGCCGCACGGAGAGGAGTGGAAACAAGTAGTGCCCAGCGTGGCTCGTCTGCAGTGTTATCGTCTGCTGCGTCTCTTTCTAGAGAAGCGTGTCTGCATCGAAATCCACTACGGCGCGAAGATTAGTCAGTTGAGGCTTGGACAACAAGAAGGGTGCGGCTCGTGGAGCTGCGCCTGTTTTGGCTACTTCGAACTCCGTTCTAGGGTTAAGCATTTGAAAAGGAACGTTAGCTAAACTTGTGGCCGCTTCCGAATCACATCCAGCAAAAAAGATACAATACACAGTCGAAGATGGCTTTTCGGAAACACACAGATCAGGGAACTCTGTAGCCAGGAGCTGCTTGAACTTCTGGCACCAGTCCTCTGAAACCATTCCTTTCGAGCAGAAGGGATCGACGATTGCCTCGTGGACCGCAATGTCCGTGTGCAGGCTGTGCTCCGTGGCAAACGACGGCATTGCTGTTTTGGCAACGTAGGAAGCGCTCTTACCTTCTTTGGTGTCGTCGTCTTCGGCGTCGTCGTCGACGCTGCTGTCGTCCTCGTCGCCGTCGCTGTCGGCGTCGAAGAAAGAGGCAGGAGGGGGGCAGTCATCGTAGCCGTAGTCGTCGTTCTGCCATTTTGGCACGGCCGCGGGCCCATGCACCAGCACGGCGCCCGGAGCAGCGGGCCCACCAAGTCGATGTTCTCGCAGGTGAAGCACGCGCTCCCGCACTCTACGCGGGACAGGCACTCGAACTGCGCCATCAACTTGCCGCGGCAGCTGACCCGCGCCAGCCGGTCGGGGCAGCCCTCGGCGTGAGGTGCCCTGAGCGAATCTACGCCTACGGGCGCGCTACGCGATCTATCCATTCCAGCAGCCGGGGGGCCCAGGCACGCCGGTCCGGACGGAACGCTGGACGACGGGCCACAGTCGGCGGGAGCAGCTCTTCCAGCGGCCAGGTAACGCTCGCCGGTCCAGCGCGCTCCGCCTCCACAGACGCCATTCCATCGGCCGGGGAGCCCAGGCTCGACGGTCCGGCACCTGCGGTGCAGCTGCACGACGCACTTGCTGTGGCGTGGGGAGGCGGACGCGACGTTTCTGGCAACCTCTCCCCCTGGAGGGACCGGAGGTGCGCAAGCTTCTTGTCGAGCAGGAACGCCCTGAAGGCGCGTAGCTGCCGCGCTTGCTCTGGCGGCATGCTCGGTGGCCTCTGCTCGTCAGGTGGCTTCGGTGGCTGGCTGTCAGGGGCAGAGTCGTCTGAGTGCTCCGCCACGAATGACCGAGCTAGTTGGGCATCCGAGTCGGGGTGGTTTTCGCAGCCGCTGGCTTGACCAGAGCTCCAGTCAGGATACTCTGACCCGGACCAGTCAGTCCCCATCCACCAGCCGGAGTCATCAGCTGTGAACGCGTGGTTGCTTTTCACCGACGTCATCTGTGAAGTGTTGCCCTTGCGTTTGCCTTTGCTTTTGGAACTTGTCGTTTTTTTTCCACGTGCTGGTTTCCCGCTATACTTTCCTGCCTGGTCAATATTGGATCCGTATCCCCTGCCAGGGGTTGTCTGTCCCGCTCCTGTTCCGTGCCCTTTGCCTGCACCCCTGCCGTGGGTAAAGGGTATTTTTCCTTTGCCTGTGCTGCTCGTTGTGTAGTTTGGCTGGCGCGGCCTGTTCTCGACCAAGTGGTTGGGGCCACCACGCCTCCAACACCCTTTTGTGTTTCCGTTGGCGGCGTCTTCCCCGATGGCTTCCTGCCAGAACTGGTCGTAGTAGGACGGGTCTTACCACTGAGAATCGGGCCATTCAGGCTCGCCCCAGACGTCTGTGGCGAATCCGCCCGTCGCAATTTTTTTCCTGGGAGGTTGTCCCCCAGGACCGTCTGGATTGCATCCCATGCTTCCCGAACAGTGAGGATAGCATCCATGTCTAACCGAGCGCTTCGGTTGCTTAGTTGGTGTTGGGACAGCTCAGCGCTCACTACGAAACGAAAGCTTTGAAATTTTCTCCAGTTTGGCGAACTCATAAGCCTCAAACTCACTAATGAGCCTCACGCTTTCGGATACGCAATCCTGCAGCTCCCCACCGTTCCGAGTGCACTGTAGCCAAAAAGAAACGCAACAGCTTTGCCACGTCGTCTTTGGTTATGTTATCTTGCTGCCTGAAGGACAAAAAGTAGTTGAAGCCAAGGGAGCCAGTCGCTCCAGACTCGTTCTATGGCTCGGTAGACAACCGAGCCATGTCAAGAAGTTTAGCTTCATTCTTGGAAAACAAATTGGACGAAAAGGCTCTACTTTTGATGCGCGGCCCTATGCGTTCTGGTTTCAGCTCTGTGGGCCCACGCGCTGAGATCCTCTTCGCAGGATTCCCAGCGTCGTCGAGGACCATGGCGGCGCCAGGGCCAACGCCTTGCCTCCTGGAGGTGCCCAAGCAGTGGGCGCGCAGGGTGGCGTCACCGACGCGTGTGGGCGCCCCGGGGCGCCCACGCGCTTCCCCGGCCCAGGCCGACGCAGCGGCCCAGGCCGGGAGAGCAAGCTCTTCCTTCGTGGCGGGCTGCGGGGGCGGTGGCGTGGCGGCTGCTAGCCGTGCCCTTGGCGACCATGGGCGCGGGGGTGCTGCAGGGCTCCTGTTTGCTTCGGGACCACCCAAGCGTGCGCCTCGGCCGCCCGCTGTTTTTTTACCCACCCCCCTCGCGTCAGGGAAGCCGCGCTTCCCTTGGGGACATGGTCCAGAGCTGCTCGTTAGGGGCGTGGTCTGCAGCTTCTGCGGGTCCAACCGCGATTTTTTGATATCGTGGGCATTCCAGGTCGATTTGGCGTCGCAGCCCATGCCGGCCAAGGCGCCCCCCCCCCCCCTCATCGGGAGCGGCGTATTCGGCCAGGGGCGTGGGGGTCACCTGCGGCGCTGGTTGTTTGTTCTTCTGCTGGTGGAGCTGGGTGCTGCTGGGTGGGCCCCCCAGGGTGGCGCTCTGCTCCTGCACGGGGCGCCAGTCGCCCCGCGATCAGCTGCGGAGGGTCTGCTCTTGTGCGGGGCGCCGTTTTGGCGGGCAGCTGGCAAACGGTTGTCCTGGGACCGGCTGCGGCAAGGCGAACTGCCTTTTCGCCGGTCGCGCACCCAGGAACAGCTGCGGCGCACCGCGTTGTCCTCTTTTCGGCTGCCGCTCCTGGGACGGCTCTTGGAGCGGCGACGTGGTTACCTCCTCCTGCAATCCTTGCGGTGGTCCCTCGAGCTCTCCTTGCGCTGCAGCCTGCTGGCCCTCCTCGGGGGTGGCGAGCGTGGCGCGGCCAGGTCAGCTACGCAGCGCCGAAACAGACTGGCGCGGCCCTGCGCGCGCCAACCGAGTGCAACGCAAGCGTGCTTGTCTGTGTCTTGCATGCGTCGCGGTCGCGCGCAGTTGTGCTACAACGCGATGTTTGGTCCACGCCTCCGTGCATGCTGGAGGCTACTTGCGGCCCTATCGTGCTGCAGGGGGGGGGCCTGTCTGCTGGCGCCTAGTTGGCGGGGAGGGTGCGTCTCCGGGAGCTCCTCCGCAAAACTTGCTCCTTCTCTCCCTCTCCTCCTGCCCCTTCCCTCCCTCTTCCTGCCTTTCGTTTTTCCCTCTGTCTCTTGTCCCCTCTTCTCTTTCCTTTTCCCCTTCTCCTTTCGCCTCGGGCCTGGCTCCCTCCCTCCCTCCTTCTGGGTACCGATAGCCCCAGAGCGCAAGCCAGAATCTAGAAAACGAGACCCCTGGGTAGGTCTCGTCTTCCAGATTTCCTCGTGGGAGGTCTGGGCGTGCTCCGGACAGGGTTACTGCGTGGCGTTTGGGAACGGGCCTGCTGTGCTCGTCGGAGTTCTGTCGACGACGCCCCGAGGATGGCCTTTGGAGAGCACTGCTGTCGACTTCTCCTTCGGTGTTCTTGGCTGTTCCCCCTAGCCGCACCCAGTACGCACGCCGAGGTGTACAAGCGAGTATATGCGTGTGGTTTCCCTCTCTTTTGTTTTTGCTTTCTTCATGTGGTACTTTTCTGTGCGGTGTCTGTTCTGCGTGTGTGTGGGTGGCGTCGGCGTTTGAAGGACTGGGTGGCAGCATGGTACATGCTTGCGCGCAGTACTTGAGGCTGCGGAGGGGGTCTCCAGGCGGGACTCCGGGGAGTGTCCAGGAACGGACCATCCTGAGTCCATCGCCGCTAACCCTTTTTCATCTTCCCTCCTGCCTCCTCCTTTGCCTGTCTTTGGCCCCCTTTCCAAGGACGCATGCGTACAGATTTCGGCCGAAGAGTTTCGAAGCTTTTTTGAAGAGTGTGGAGAAGTGGTGAGTTGTTTTTTTTGTTTTTTCTCTCCACCGTCTTCTTTTCCGCCAGGCACGGTGGCAGGCCCTACGTTTGCAATTGGTGCTTTTGTTTGAGTGCTTGCGCGATTGCTCTGGCTGGTGCCCTGTCCTCATTGTAGACACGTGTTGGTAGTGTATCCCCTAGAAAGTAATCTTGTTTGCATCTCTGGGCTTGTGGCACCACGCAGGCCCAAGTTATCAGCTGCGATATCTTTCCTGTGTTCTCTTTACCTCCCCTCCCTGTTTTGACGTGCATTGCGACTTGCCTTGGCTTGCGTCACAGTTCGGCCGTCGCATCCAGGAACATATACACTTATGATGTTGGCGCGGCTGTTTGCCGTTGGTACACCGCTTGACGTGAGTCCTTTCAGCTTGTGGTCCCAGCCCAGCCACCACATAGCTCCAGCAACTCTCGGAGCGCCCCCCGCTGCGGGAGCAGGCAGGGCTTCCTTGCACCTGAGGGAAGTGGTGTCAGGCCCGAGCGCGTTTTCCATGGCGGCCAAGTCGACGCCCCCCCACAGCACCAAACGCGTGGGCGCCACAACCGTGGGGCCCGCGCAACGTGCCGTGCTCGCAAGGGGGAGGCCGACGCAAGGGAGCCCTGATGGCCTGCCAGCCGTGGCGCCCGTCGGTTGGAGAACAAATCCTGGCCAGCAGTGTACACAGCTCTCGCAGCAGCGCCCAGGAACGTTTGGCTTGCCGTCCTCCGGGGCGTTACCGAGCTGGGCACAACCACGGACCTGCACTGGAACAAAATGGCTCGCCAGGGCAACGGCCAGCGGGCCAGCCGCACGGTGTTTATCCTGATCGTGACCTCGCAGCAACTGCATAAGCGCATCATGGACATGGGCGCTCGGGTCCGCGACCAGTTGCAGGCGACCGCAGCCGCACCGCCGCGATCCACGGCAGCGGGGAGGCACGAGGTGTGACTAGTTGAAGCATTTTGTTGTGGTCCCTCCTCCTTCTTTTCCTGCTTGGCCCAAACAGACTACACGATAGTAAAATCAGAGCCGAGCCACCCGCAAAGGCAAGGAGTCTTACCCGGGAAAAAAAAAAGGGGGTGGAGCGTCAGTAGGAAAAGAGTGGCCGCCGTGAAGGCGAAAGGCGCCACCATTGAATCCAGGCTGAGTCTCGTTTTGGGGTTCCGTGGCCACGTGGTCGACACGTGATCGGCCTTGGGCCGAAGCAGCCCCCAACAAACAGCAGCTGGCACCCCCGAGACGTACGATTTCAGGTCGATCTCCCGCCAGTCGCAAGAAGGCCAGGAGGCACCACAAGACGAATAGCTTCCAGTACCGTGGCCCGAAGTACCTGGCGGAGTTCGGCAGCAAACATGGACAGTCACGTAAGGACGGGGCCGAACAAGGCGCCGCGCGCAACCCGCGCGCCTCCTCCCCCATTTCCCCCCCCCCTCTCTCTTTCTCCTTTTTTGATTGTTTTTTGTTGTTTCTCTCTCTCCTTCTCTCCTTCTCTCTCTCTCTCTCTCTCTCTCTCTCTTTCTCTCTCTCTCTCTCTCTCTCTCTCTCTCTCTCTCCCCCCCCCCATATTGGATACCTCCCGCGCGATCGTGTGGCGGGGTCTGCACGGGCGTGCCGGACCCCTGGTGCGAAGTGAGAAGATAGGCAAAATCTGGCACACCCGTGATGGTCCCTCTCGCCCCCCTCCACCTTTTTAAACTACGAGTTTGCGGGATCCGTGCGTGTCACGTCCAGCGGGGTGTTGTGCGAGGGGTGCCTCCCGGCATACGTGGTGCACTACGAAAGAAAAACCTGCTCCACCACGGTGACGGCTTCACTTTGTTCTCATGCACCAATATTGAAGGGGACCTGGGACACACAAATAAACACACACACACACAAATAACAGGATTCCCCATGTTTTCCCATCTCTTCTGGGTTTTTCGTCCCCCCTTCACTTCCTAGATGTTCCCATACCTTCTGGGGCATCGACGATAAATTGCGTCTGTGTGTCATTTTCTCTCGCGAAGTATTCGCACACGTGCCCTCCCCGCTCCGCCTTGCTCCGCCCGTGCTCGCCCTCCCCTCGTGCTCACCCTGCCCCCCCCCGCCAGCCCGCAGCCCTCCCCCTCCCCCTCGGCTCCCTCCGACGTTTGCCCCCCTCCTCCCACTCCTTCGGGCACGCGACTACAGCCAACCCGTCTAGTAAGGATGCGCGGTAAGGATGCAAGGGCCTCAGAAGGCGATGTTGACGTTGTTCGGACGAGGATGGCCAGCGAACGTCGCTAAGGATGGGCCGAAGGGGCAAGGATGCAAGGGCACCCTTGGGAAAATTGCCCATCCTTAATGTGCGGGTTGACTGTACCCGACGTCCACGACCGCTTGCGCGTCACTGCGCAAATCGTTGTTCGGCGCACCTTCTCCGTCGACCAGGTGCACGAATAAGGATGCCCATTCGTGGGGGAATCCCATGATTGGTATCGACCGGATCTCCCAGGATACGTCCCCCCGTACAGGTGTATGCTACATGTTGCGGAGACCCTCGTCCTTTTTGTACCCCTTGCCCTCATCCTCTCCCTCCTCCCCCTCCCCCTCGTCTGTCGTAAGTCTCCTCTCCCCTCCCCCCTGGCTCCCTCCCCGCCCTGCTCTTCTGCCGCCTTCTTCTCCCCGCCCCCTCCCACCTGCCTCCTTCCGCCCCACCTCGCAGCGCTCCCGACGCTTTCATCAAGTAGTGCGTGCCAATTGGATGACGCCCTTGTGTTACCCATGCCCAAACCTGATTTACGCGAAATAGGTTGTGATGTTTATTATTCGGCTCATACTTTGTCCACTTCGATACAGCAGCGCAAAGCCGGCATCCCAAGATACGTTTGTGGTCAAGGTCGTATCTTGCCGCCAGTGGGACTTGGGCCCCACTTCCCCCCCCTCCCGATGCGCCCCCTCCCCGCCCTCGCCCCTCCCTCGTCCCTCCCTCTCCCTCCCTCCTCCCTGTGCACGGTGCGCGTCCCTCTTCCCTCCCTCGCCCCCTTCCCTCCCCCCCCTTCCCTCCGGAGATTGAGAAGTTGCCCCCCTCTTCTCTCTCTCTCTCTCTCTCTCGCCGCCCGTCCCCGACCCTCAACAAAATATCCCCGGCCGCGGGAGGCGGCGGGCCGTACGTTACTAAGGAGGCCGGCCCCGCGTCGGCAGCAGCCCAGCCCCCCCCCACCCCTTGCTCCGCTCTGCCCCCCGCCACTGCTGAAGGGGCCCCAGGACATACAAATGAATACACACAAATAAGAATGTTCACCATATTTTCCCATATTTTCTGGATTTCTGCCTTCCCGCCCAATTCCCATATGTTCCCATATTTTCTTGGACATCGACGATTCATTGTGTCTGCGTGTTTTTTCCCCCTCCTGATCTGCTTGGGCTGCCGAGGGAGCGCCGGCGAGCGCTCCCCCCCCCCCCTGGCGCGCGCGCGCGCGGGCCTCCGAGGGGGGGGGCGGGGCGCGTGGCCAGACTTGCGGCGGAGAGCGGAGGCCGGGCAGCGAAAATCATGGCCGGCGCCTCCGGCGCAGGCTCGGAGGCAAGCGCCCACGCCCACGCCGGCCCCAGTACTGAGCGAGCAACGACATATGTACATGTACGCCCTCTGCGATCTTGAGTGCACGAACGTCCTCGTTCAAACGCCCTCCAGGGGAAGCTCACCGCGTACGTGTACATATGTTGCTGGCCTCTGAAGTACCGAGGCCGAGGATTAACGCGCGAAGAGCGGTATAAAGAAGAAACTTTTTCGCTGTCGGGGGCGCCTGTCCCTGGGCGGCTGGAAAGTTGATACCCCTACGGTGCCACCGTAGGGGTATAAACTTTCCAGCCGCCCAGGGACAGGCGCCCCCGACAGCGAAAAAGTTTATTTTATACCGTTCTTCGCTCGCTGAGAGGAGCACGAGGAGGACGAGGAGGCCACGACGGCAGCAACGGACGATGAAGCGGTGGAGGCCGAAGAGGAATGCGCCTCCGCCGGCACCAGCGCCAGCACCTGCGCCAGCCCCCATTCCAGCAATGCGGATGCCTCTGACGCCAGTTCGGACGCGAGCGCCGACGCCTACGCCGGCTCCAATGCCGGATGAGGAGGACGAGAAGACGAGGCGACGACGGCAGCAACGGAGGAAGAGTCTGAGAAGACCGAGGACTTCGCGTACGCCGGCACGAACGCCAGCGCCGACGCCAGCGCCAACGCCAACTCCGAGACCAGCGCTGCCGGTACCTCCGACGCCAGCTCGGAGGCACAAGGAGGACGAGGACGAGGAGGCGACGACAGCAGCAGCGGACCATGAAGCGGAGGAAGCCGATGAGGCAGGCGCCTCCGCCCTCAATAACGCTGGCGCCTGCGCCAGCTCAGACGCCAGCACTGCCGGTACCTCCGACGCCAGTTCGGGGGCCAGCGCTTACGCCTACCCCGGCCCTAATGCGAATGCTGAGGAGGACGAGGAGGACGACGAAGCGACGATGGCGGCAACGGACGAAGAGGCTGACGAGGCCGAGGGGGAATGCGGCTACGCCGGCACCAACTCCAGCGCCTACGCTGGCCATAACGCCGGCGCCTACGCCAGCTCTGCGGGTACCTCTGCTACCAACTCGGGTGCCAGCGCCGACGTCTACGCCAGTTCCAGGGCCACGGCTGAGAAGGACGATGAGGACACGGAGGCGACAACGGCAGCAACGGATGAGGGGGCCGAGGAGGCCGAGGAGGAAAGCACCTACGCTGACGCCAGTATTATGGGTATCTCCGACGCCAGCTTAGATGCCGCCGCCTACGCCTACGCCAGCCCCAACGCTAAAGCTGAGGACGACGAGGAAGACGAGGAGGCAACGACGACAACACCGGACGAGGAGTCTGAGGAGGCCGAGGAGGAAAGCGCCTACGCCGGCACTTGCGCATGCGCATACGCCGGCACCAACGCCAGCTCCGACGACTATGCTGCCTGTACCTCCAACGCCAGCTCGGACGCCAGCGGCCACGCCCACGCTGGCCCCAATACTAAGGTCGAGGAGGAAGAGGAGGACGAGGATGCCGACGGCAGCAGCGGACGAGGAGGCTGAGGAGGCTGAGTAGGAAGGCGCCTACTTCGGCACCAACGCCAACGCCTACGCCACCACCAACGCCAGCTTCGACGCAGCACCACCAATACCTCCGACGCCAGCTCGGACGCCAGCACCCGCGCCTGCGCTGGCCCCAATGCCATGGCTGAGGAGGGCCAGGAGGACCAGGAGGCGACGACGCAGCAGCGGACGAGGAGGCTGAGGAGGCTTAGAAGAAATGCGCACTCGCCAGCACCGAAGCCCGCGCCTACGCCAGCACCAACGCCAGCTCCGACGCAAGCGCCGACGCCAGCGCCGACGCCAGCACCGACGCTGGCGCAGCCAACAGCTACGCCTACGCCTACGCCTCCGCCTCCGCCAACACTAACGTCAGCGCCAAGGCCGGCACCAACACCAGCGCCCACGCCACCACCAACGCCAGCCCCGACGCCAGCACCACGGGTACCTCCAACGCCACCACCTATGCTGACACCAGCCCCAAGGCCAAGGCGGAGGAGGACGAGGAGGACGAGGCGATGAGGACAGTAGCGGGCCAGGAGCCCGAGGAGGCCAAGCAGGAATGTGCCTACGCCATCAAGAACGCCAGCGCCCGCGTAAGCTCCAACGCCAGCGCCCACACAAGCACCCTCGCCAGCGCCCACGTCAGCGCCAAAGCTGGCGCAGCCACCAGCTCCTACGCCCGCGCCCTCGCCCGCGCCAGCACCAACGCTAGCGCCAAGGCCGGCCCCAACGCCGGCGCCTACATCAGCACAAACGCCAGCTCCGACGCCAGCGCCGGCACCAGCGTCGCTGACGCAGGCGCGGACGCCAAGAATGGCGGGAAAACAATACGCGGAGAGGGCGGAACCACGCCCCGGACAACTTCAGGCGAGAGAGAAAAGCATTATCATCATTATCGAATATGTTCAGAGAGGCGGTACGAAGAGGAGAGGGCGCAATTTCTCCCAACCATACTGTGGTGTTGGGTCCTCGTTTTGAAGAGACAGCGCCCCGCGTCACTCACTCACTCACTCCTCCTTCCTCCTCCCCCTCCTCCCTCCCTCCGCGCGCTGCCTCTGTTTGTGCGCACTCCTCACACGCCTTCTGGCCTCATGGGGAGCTCCGCCGAAGGCCCAAGTGGTAGGGTCCGCATGCAGTTCCACCTCCAGTTCGGCGCACCCCTCACACGTGTCGTGGCCCCATAGGGTGCTCCACCCAAGGCCCCAGTGACAGGGTCCGCTTGCAGTTCCACCCCCATTTCGGCGCACCCATCGCACGTGTCGTGGCCCCAGAGGTAGGGTCCGCATGCAGTTCCACCCCCATCTCGGCGCACCCCTCGCAAGATTCGTGGCCCCATAGGGTGCTCCACCCAAGGCACCAGTGGCAGGGTCCGCTTGCACTTCCACCTCTATTTCGGCGCACCCATCGCACGGTTCGTGGCCATATCGGGTGTTCCACTGAAGGCCCTTGTGGCAGGGTCCGCATGCAGTTCCGCCCACATTTCGGTGCACCACTCACACGTTTCGTGACCCCATGGGCTGCTCCACCCAAGGCCCCAGTGACAGGGACCGCATGCAGTTGCACCTCCATTTCGTGGCCCCATAGGGTGCTCCACCAAAGGCCCCAGTGGCAGGGTCCGCATGCAGTTGCACCTCCATTCCGGCGCACTCCTCACACGTTTCGTGGCCCCACAGGGTGCTCCACCGAGGCCCAAGTGGCAGGGTCCGCACGCAGTTCCACACCCATTTCGGCGCACTCCTCGCACGTTTTCGTGGCCCCATATAGGGTGCTCCGCCGAAGGCACCAGTGGCAAAGACCGCATGCAATTGCACCTCCATTTTGGCGCATCCCTCACACGGTTCGTGGCCCCATAGGTTGCTCCGCCGAAGGCCCCAATGGCAGGGTCCTCATGCAGTTGCACCTCCATTCTAGCGCACCCCTCACACGTGTCGTGACCCCACAGGGTGCTCCACCGAAGACCCCAGTGGCAGGGTCCGCATGCAGTTCCACCTCCAGTTCGGCGCAGGGTGCTCCATCCAAAGCCCCAGTGGCAGGGTCCGCATGCAGTTCCACCACCATTTCAGCGCACCCCTCACACGCTTCCTGGCCATAGTCTGGTCCACCGAAAACCCCAGTGGCAGGGTCCGCTTGCACTTCCACCTCTATTTCGGCGCACCCATCGCACGTTCGGTGGCCCCGTAAGGTCTTCCACCGAAGGTCCCAATGGCACCGCCCGCACGCGGTTCCACCGCATGGCGTACCCGTTCCAATTTTGGCACACCCGTCACACGTGTCGTGGCCCCAGAGTGAGGTTCACCGAGGACGACACCCACAACTGCGTTACTCACAATTGCACATGTTTGGGTCCTTCGCCAAGATAATTCGTTCTCTTCATCCGCACCGCGTGTCTTAGCCGACGTGGCACTCCACAGAAGACCCTATCGCGTCATGCGAAGTCGGGACAGGGAAACTTGTGGGACCTGTACGACCTGGGGGACCTCTGTGGCCTCTGAGACCTGCGACACCTACGGGACCTGTGGGACCTGAGGGACCTGTGGGACCTGTGAGAACTGCGGGACATGTGGACTCTGCAAGACCTGTGGGACCCGAAGCACCAGCGGGACCTGTGGGACCCGTGGGACGTCTGCGGGACCTGGGGGACCTGGGCGTGACCTTTGAGACACGCGACGCCTCTGGGACCTGCGGGACCTGTTGGACCTGTGGGGCATGCGAGACATGCGACACCTGTGGGTCCTGTGGGACCTGTGGAACAAATTTCAGATCTGTGGTACCTGTGGGACGACCTGCGACATCTGTGGATCCTGTGGAACCCAGTGAGGCCTGCGAGACCCGTTTAACCTGCGAGACCAGTGGGATCCAGAGAAGTGGCCCACGCTTGGGCAGGAGCGCAAAGTATGAACGACGGGAGCACAACGCCGATCCGAAAATGAGGCCCACGCTGCAGCGAGAGCACCATTGTTGAATCTCCGAGACGTACCCACCCCCTTCTACACGCGAGACAAAAGAACACATCGCCAGATATGGACGATCAGGGCTGCCCTCATCCCCGCCGTGCCTCCCAAAACCTACGAAAGTGGCGACAATTGTGCAGTTCGTAATCCCCCAAGGAGCCGCGAGGTCGCCTGGATCCGCGTGGCCCCCGAATCCGCTGACATCCGAGGAGCCCACGAAAGTGGCGACAATTGGACAGTTCGAAACATCCCAGGGAGCAGTGAGGTCTCAAAGGGGTGCGCGTGGCCCTCGACCCCGCCGTGCCTCCCAGGAGCCCACGAAAGTGGCGACAATTTCGCAATTCGCAATCCCCCAAGGAGCTGCGAGGTCGCGGCTGGATCAATGTACTCCGCTGCTCCGCCGTGCCTCCCAGAAGCTCACGAAAGTGGCGACAAGTGCGCAGTTCGCAACCACACAAAGAGCTGCGAGGTCTCGGCTGGATCCGCGTACTCCACTGCTCCACCGTGCCTCCCAAGAGCCCACGAAAACGGCAACAATTGCGCAGTTCGCAATCACCGCAAAAAGCTGTGAAGTCTCGGCAAGATCCGCGTACTCCGCGCCTCCGCGCGATCCACCAGGGAGCAGCGAGGTCTCAAAGTGGTGCGCGTGGACCCCGACTCCGCTGGACCTCCCAGGAGCCCATGAAAAAAAACGATTGTTGACCCGTTCGCAATCCCCCAAGGATCTGCGAGGTCTCGGCTGGGTGCGCGTACTCCCCTACTCCGCCACTCCGCCGTGCCTCCCAGAAGCCCACGAAAGTGGCGACAAGTTTGCAATTCGCAATCCCCCAAGGAGCTGCGAGGTCGCGGCTGGATCTGTGTACTCCGCTGCTCCGCCGTGCCTCACAGGAGCTCACGAAAGTGGCGACAAGTGCGCAGTTCGCAACCACGCAAGCAGCTGCGAGGTCTCGGCTGGATCCGCGTACTCCACTGCTCCACCGCGCCTCCCAGGAGCCCACGAAAAAAGGCGACAATGGCGAAGCTCGCAGCCACCCAGGAAGCAGCGCAGGAGGAGGCGGGAGCAGGAGGGATGCAGGAGAAGGAGTCGCGACCATGGTACTCGATTCACAACGAGCATCAACCCAACGCAAAAAACGTGAAAATATGAAAACGACTAGAATGCAACGAACAAGCACCAACAACAATCTGCACACGACTGTGGCAAACACACACACACACAACACAACACAACACAACACAACACAACACAACACAACACAACACAACACAACACAACACAACACAACACAACACACAACACGCAACACACACAACACACAACACACAACACACAACACATGCACACACACAAATCAACGGGACGCGGAGGGGGGCGGAGGACATACCGGACAGTACCAGGAGAGAGAGGAGAGTAGTATTCATATTATGTGATTGTAGAGAGGGGAGAGGAGAGGAGAGGATTCACTCGGACCTTGCCCAAACGAAAATCGGCAGAAGAGAGAGGAGAGGCGAGGAGGAGGAGGAGGATGAGGAGGAGGAGAGGAAAGGAGAGGAGAGGAGAGGAGAGGAGAGGAGAGAAGAGGAGAGAAGAGGAGAGAAGAGGAGAGTGAGACGCGCGACGTTGCGGATTCAAAACGAGGACCCAACTCAGTGGACGGCTGGAAAAACTGTGCTCACGCAGACAGGGCCTCCCCCCAACAGCGAAGCACATACCCCGAAATATCAAGTCAAGGCGCCGGGGGTCTCCCCCGCGCCCGTGGAACGCAAAATGAGGGACAAGACTGCGAACCAGGCAAAGCCACCGCGCGTCTGTGAAGCACGAGCACAGGCAGAAACAACATCGACCCCCACGGGCTGCCTTCGCGGCAGCGAGGCGCTAATATCGGCATGACAGAATCTCCCCGTGACGGCGAGGCCAAACCATTATCTGAGTTCCGGGGGGGGGGGAGAATATAACCCAAACCGACAATATTCGCGGCAGCATACACGGACAGGCAAAACAGTGCAAACGTTGCGGGAACTAGTCCGCAACAAGCGGCAGCAGCTCCAACCAAGCGGTAACCTTCAACGAGGACAAGTAGGACAGCAACAACAGGATTGGGGCCGAGGCCTTGAGGCTCGCCCACGTTGGCTTGAGCATCGCGCCCCAGCGCTGCCGCTCGTCAAGGCGAGGCGCACGTGAAGCAAGAGCCCAGAAAGGAAGGACAGACGGTGTACATTCTGAAATGGAAGCCACATGGGAGAACCCCGCCTCGCCCAGATGCAGTGCGTAACGTGGCAAGCCAAAACACACAAAGTTGCTTGACGACATCTGGTATGTCAGGTAAGGATGCTTGGATTGTATGTCGGCGGGGTGGTGCGTGTGTTGGGGGATGTGTCCGGCTGCTGGATTAACCGCGCGTGGGATACCCCGATACACAGTCGAACACTGACTGGGGCATGTATTTGTCTTCCCCGTGTGGAATTATGGCATACACGCACAACGGGAAATAGATGGAAATGATCATCGCTCAACCCACACACGCAAACAAACAACAAGGCATACTTATCCGGGCGAAAGACTCAAACATATGAAGTTGTGGATGCCGCAGTTGTGAAGATCGTCCTTGGTGGAAATCCCTATGGCGCCACTGCTGCTTCCAGTGGCGCTCCCTAACTGGGAAAGGTCGTTAGAACAACCCCCTAATAGTTGGAAATTACTTATCTCTTCGGCGACCTTATTGACGGACTGGGGTCCCACCAATGGTTGAAAATAATTGGTTCTCCGTGGCACCCGCCGCACAACAACGACGACGACGATGACGACGAGGACTACGATTACAAGTACGGCTACGACTAGGACTACGACTGCGACTAAAGATAAGACTACAACCACGACTACGATTACGACTACAATCACTACTCCAATCACGATTACAAACGCGACTACAATCATGACAACAACCGCAACCACAACCAATAGTAAGCGACCACGACTACGACTACGACTACGGCTACAAACCCGACTACGATTACCACTACGGGAACTCGCGAATCAAAACGATGTACATTCCTATTGCAATCCTCATGAGAAGATGCCCACACATCCTCTCGCGTGTAGGGTCGCCCACAATGGATTATCCCCTGGGAGAAAGAATCCCCCAACACTATCCAGCCCGCCAAACAATAGAAGAAAAATAATCTCCGCCGCGACGACGAGGAAGGGTGACTTCATTCCCCGCCCAGAGTATAAAACAGAGCTAGGATCGGGATAAATCGATCCAGAGCGTTCCGGAGCGCTCTCAAAGCGTTCCGGAACGCTCTGGAGCGGCCGCGGCGCCCGATACATCCTGCAAACCCGCCGATTCTTAGAGATTTCGAGTTATCCCGATCCGATTTTGTCCCGATCTTCGTGTCGTTTTAGAGTAGGGGGGGGGGACGTTTTACCCCATCAGGCCCGACTTAATCCTGCCCTTCCTTCCTCGTCTCCTCGACCGGCCGCCAGGGCGGAGGAGGAGGAGGAGGAGGAGGAGGAGAGGGAGGAAACGGAGGAGGAGGAGGAGGAGGAGGAGGAGGAGGAAAGGGAGGAGGAGGAGGAGGAAAGGGAGGAGGAGGAGGAAAGGGGAAGCAACACGAAAGACGGGGGGGGGAGGGGGAGCAACACGAAAGACCTCCCGATGTCATGGGGGGGGAGGAGGAGGAGGAGGAGGAGGAGGAGGAGGAGGAGGAGGAGGAGGAGGAGGAGGAGGAGGAGGAGGAGGAGGAGGAGGAGGAGGAGGAGGAGGAGGAGGAGAGAGAGGGAGGAGGAGGAGGAAAGGGAGGAGGAGGGGGGGGGGGGGGGAAGGAGGAGGAGGAGGAGGAGGAGGAGGAGGAGGAGGAGGAGGAGGAGGAGGAGGAGGAAACGGAGGAGGAGGAGGAGGAGGAGGAGGAGGAGTTTTAGAGTGGGGGGGGGAGGGGGAGCAGCACGAAAGACCTCCCGACGTCCCGTGGGGGCCGCGTCACGTGCGAGGAGGGGTGCGCTGGGCGTGGGTGGAGGGAGGCCGCCCGTGGCCGCACCCGCCTGCGCATGCGGGGCTCTCTCTCCCTGGCGTTACGTCGGGCGGGTCCCCCTACAGGGGGATTTTGGGCGAAAATTCTCAAAAACAAAAAAACAAAACAAAACAAAACAAAAAAAAAGCCAGGGAGAGAGCCGGGGCTCTCTCCCTGGCGAATTATATATATATATATATATAAATCCCCCAGAGATTGACAAATAGTCAAAAATCGTCCCCAGACTATCTTTCAACTATGTTTGAGTATTCCCCCTGCAGAGGGACACGCGGACTGCTTCCGGGACGCGTTTGGCGTATCACCATAACTTGTTAGTCATTTCTCTGCCTACGCGTCTTCATGATGCATGGCTTGCTTGCTTGCTAGAGGGACACGCCCGACTTAACCCTGCTGCCACGAGGCGTATGAGGGGTGTGCCGAAATGGGGCGGGGAACCGCATGCGAACGTTGCCGCAAGGGAGATCTCCAGGAGGTGCACTCCTTCTTCACAGAAGTCGATGTCGGCGGCCTCAGGTTGGGAGTCCAAAAACCAAGTGGTGACAAACCCAGCGGTGACCTCGAAGTCCCGACGGATCCTACCGCTCGGTCCGGCACCGCACGCTTTGGGGACCTCGAGGGGGCATAGGAATCCTTGTACCCTAGACCTACCTCCCGAAAGTCCGTAAGCGAAGACAGAAAGACCTCCCGGAGGGGGAGGTGAGGTCTCCCCGAGGCATCCCCTCTGGAGACGGAGACCCCCTGGAGATGTCAAGGAGACCTCCTCTTCGCCACCCTTAAGTCGAGCAGAGCACGCATGGTGTCTCCCAGCAGACGGCCACTGATCAGCAGCTGCACCAGCAAATGACTGAGGTGGGGCGAATAGTCGTCGGCTTTGCATCCCTTGCTTCTCGCTAGCGCTGGCGTCTCAAATGTCCGCGGGGCTGCCCGCGCTGCGGAGCGGAAGATGGCCGGCCCTAGAACTCGGCGACAATAAAGCAGAGAAGACGGTGGGGGGAAGCGAAGGGCAATAAGGATACGATTCAGGGCTTCCAGAACTACAAGGACGGCGAGGTTCGCCCTTCCCCAAGGGAAGAGAACGGGACAGGGGGGGGGAGAGGAGAGGACGCCGAACCTCACTACCCCTGTGGTCTGGCCCTGAAGGGTCGAGCCGCGGACGCGCGCACGGCCACAGCTGACTTCCAGCTGAAGTCCGCGGGGGCGACAGTCAAAGGGGGGGCCGAGCCACGCGCCCCTAGAACCTAGAAGCCGACCAGCCATTTTTGTTCGGGCACGGCGGCGTGGAGACCTCCACCTTGCAGAAGCTCCAGTTCGCCCTGCAAGCACAGCTGCTGCTGCTCCAGTACTGTTCCGTATAGATAACTCCTCCCTGTCGCGCCCCGAGGCCAGTTGGAAGGGCGGGCTGGGCGTTTCGCCTGAGACGTCGTTACCGTCTATGACCCTGAAACTCAAGAGTTGGCAACAATTTCATAGATAGAGGGCGGGTGGTTTTCAAAATGCGGCTCCCGCCTTAGCGCCGCGCGCACTGGTCTCGAATATTTCCAAGAGCTTCACGGATTGAGGGCGGGTCGCTTTCAAAATGTGACTCTCGCTGGAGCGCCGCGCGCATTCGTCTGAAACACTTGAGGTTCACGGATTGAGGGCGGGTCGTTTCCAACATGTGGATCTCGCCTGAGCGCCGCGCACATTCGCCGGCCTAAAAGATTGCAAGAGCTTCACGGATTGAGGGCGGGTCGTTGACCACATGTGGCTCTCGCCTAAGCGCCGCGCGCATTCGTCTTTAGAAAACTGCAAGGGTTTCGCGGAGTGAGGGCGGTTCACATTCAACATGCGGCTCTCGCCTTAGCGCCGCTGCAACAGTTTCACTGGTCCTCATGGTTGACGTAACAGATACCTTGTCTTGGAACGGTTCAGGATCGTCAGGGCGCAACAGTTACGTTGATTCGCGGTGTTGAAGTCCCAGGAATACTGTAATCGCACGAGTCTGGGCCGCCAGTAAGCATCAGTCAGGTTGATTTGCGGCGTTGAAGTCATGAGACTGGTGTTTTGGCGCGCTTCAAGATTTCATGCGGTTGTATCCCAACGAAAAACTTCCTTCCGTGGAAATGAACCCTTGTGGGGACCTATGAAAAGGGAGCTCGGAGGGAGGATTTCTCCCAACTCCTCCTCTCCGCCCTCGTCCTCCTCCTCCTCCTACTCCTCCTCCTCCTCCTCCTCCTCCTCCTCCTCCTCCTCCTCCTCCTTCCGTCGGAGGCTCGCAACGCGCCTCAGGCCTCTTGGAAGCATCTTGGGGGTTGGCTGGCAGTGTCGGCGTCTGTGGGGCCCTTCAGTGGGGCTCTCGTGGAGGCGTCGTAGGCCCTCTTGGACCTTTTCCTGGGCCGTTTTGGGGCTCCCTTTGGCCGTCTCGGAACCCTATGGGCCGACTCTTGCGCCGTCACGGGGACCGCTTTGGGACTCTCGCGGAGGAGTCGTGCCCTCTTGGAGCTTCTCCTGGGCCCGTATCGGGGCCTTCTTGGGCGCCTCTTGGGCCGTCTTGGGGCGGTCTTGGAGGTGGCCGTCTTGGGTGGTCACGAACCAGGACAAGGCAGAACGCGAAATTCATTGAACAAAACTGAAGAAACAAAAATGATGGTTGCCTCTCGGCGCCCTCTTGGAACCTTGCAGGATCGTTTGGGGCCTTCTCGGAACGTCGCGAGGGCTTCTGGGGCCATCTTGAGGCATCCTGGGGCTGCCTCCGAACTGCCGAAGCCCAGAGGGCAAACTTGGACTGGTCCAAAGGAGTCTTCAGCCGCCCGGGAACCCTCGGAGACCTCATGGGAACGCACGCGACGGCCATGCCAACCTGTGGCGCCGATCCACCCGACAAGCCGACCCCGATGTGTAAATATGTATATGTATGTGTATATGTATTTATATACATATGTGATAGGTGTGTACCCGACCCTTCTGCACACCTGCACACGTATACGCAAGCAACAACTGTGATCGGCTCACACGCACTCACATATATACAAACATACATACATACAAACATACACACACATACATACATACATACATACATACATACATGCATGCATGCATACATACATGCATCTATGTACGCATGTTTGTGCACACATACGTGTACATATCGGTGATTATATACACATATACATGTACATTGTATGTACGTATATATGTATATGTGTGTTAATGTAAGTACGTACGTACGTACGTACGTACGTACGTACGTATGTATGTATGTATGTATGTATGTATGTATGTATGTATGTATACATGTACGTATGTATGTATGTATGCATGCATGCATGCATGTGTGTGCCTGTGTGCATGTACTGTGTGTTTTGTGCTGTGTTGCGTGTGCGTGTGAATGTGTGTGTGTGCGTGTGTGTGTGTGCAAATCCACAAACGGTGCTAGTATTCAGGGAATCTTATGTCTGTTCGAAACAACCGGGCTTGCCCGTCAATATGGCGGCAATAAGGTCGCCGTCGCCGGCCCGCCCCGTCGCCGCCCGTCTTCTGGGCCTACCCGTTGGTCTGGCGGCTATGTGGTCGCCGTCGCCGCCCCCTCTGGGCGTGCCCGTCGGTCTGGCGGTTACGTGGTCGCCGTCGCCGCCCCGTCGCCGTCTGGGCATGCGTTACTTTGTACTGGTCTGCGTTACGTTCCTTTCCATTACATTGGTGTGTATTTTTTTGCGTTGCTAGGCGTTGCTTTACATTACTTCGCAATTGGTTTGCATTGTGCCGCGATGCTTCCCATTACTTTCCATTGCGCCCCATTGCGTTTGTTTTGCCTTGCGCCGCAGTGGCCTGCAATGCATTGCAGTGCTTGCATCGCATTGCATTGCGATGCATTGCATTGATATGCAATGCGTTGCATCACTTCGAGTTGATGTGCGATCGCCTCGCATTGCCATACGTTGCGATGCATTGCACCGCGTTGCTTTGCATTGCGTCGAATCGCTGTGCTCAACCAACATTGCAACGCCTAGATTGCACCATGTTGGTTATACAACCTAGATTGCGCCGAAGATGTTGTAGGGCGTCAGTCTTTTAGGCCCGTGCTGAATGCATATACATGTACGTACATGTACATATACATATACATATACATATACATATACATATACATATACATATACATATACATATACATATGCATATACACAAACATATACATATACATATACATACACATATACACATACACATACATATACATATACATATACATATACAAATGCATATACATATACATATACATATACATATACATATACGTATACAGATACAGATACAGAGACATGTACACATACATATACATATACATACACATATACATATACATGTATATATACAGATGCAGATACAGATACATATACAATATACATATACAGATACATATACATATACATATACATATACATATACATATACATATACATATACATGTAGATATACATATACATATACATATACATATACATATACATATACGTGTATGTGTATATACATATATATATATACTAGAACCACGCGCGCGTTGCGCGCTTAGGTTCTAGTCGCGGAATCATGGCGCCAAAGGATGCCACGGAAAGCAGTGCCATCGACACCGGATCTCATTCCAGAGGGTCCTGACGGCCGACCCTCGTGGAGCCTTGGAAATATCGTACTGTGCTGTATCCTTCCTGGCGTATGTCCGTCGCGGTGATTCATTGCAGGAAGGTTCAAGAACTGCCTGGACTGAACCAGGCTGAATCGAACGGCCGCGAACCAGCGTCCCCCCAAAACGAATCGAACCGAACCGGAATGGTCGCGGTAGAGACCCGAACCGAACCGAACCAAGATCGCTTGTGGACCGAATGGGGCCAAATCAGACCGATACAGACCCAACCGGAGCGGTAAATCCACACCACGGAGTAGGGAACGAAACCCGAAGCCCAACGGAGAACTGCCCGGACTCACCCCCCTGCTCGTCATCGTTGTCGGTTTCCTCCACGCCCTTTGTCTTCGTGTTCGCCCTCGTCCTCGTTCGCCTTCGTCCCCTCCGTGGCCTCTTCCTCCTCCTCCTCCTCCTCTTCGTCGTCGTCCCCCTCCTCCTGCTCGTCCGCCCTAGATGGAGTATGGACCCTGGGTTTGGGACCCCTGCCTCCGGGGGCCCGCGTGTGGACCTATCTTCGGCCCCTGGAATCCCCCACGATGCCTGATTCCTTCCTCGGCTCCGAGAGTGCGGCCCCGGGACCCCACGTCCAGGAGCAGGAAAAGCAGGAGCAGGAGGAGCAGGAGGGGGAGAAGGAGGAGGGGGGTGATGGGGGAGGGCAGGGGGGAGAGGAGGAGCAGAAAGATGAGTAGCAGGATGAAGGACAGCAGCAGCACCAGCAGCAGCAGCACCAGCAGCAACAGCAGCAGGTGCAGGAGGATCAGAGGACGGAGGGGGAGCAGCAGCAGCAGCAGCAGCAGCAGGAAGAGGACGACGACGACGACGACGACGACGACGACGACGACACAGAGGAGGAGGCACCCCCACCACCACCCCCTCCCCCTCGTGCCTCCTCCTCCTCCTCCGCCTTTTCCTCCGCCTTCTCCTCCGCCCTCTCGTCCTCGTCCTCGTCCTCGTCCTCGTCCTCGTCCTCGTCCTCGTCCTCGTTCTCCTCCTCATCGTCCTCCTCCTCCTCCTCCTCCTCCTGCTCCTCCTCCTCGTCCTCGTCCTCGTCCTCCTCCTCCTCCTCCTCCTCCTCCTCCTCCCCCTCCTCCCCCTCCTCGTCCTCATCGTTCCCCTCCTCCTTGTCCTCGTCCTTTTTCTCCACCCCGTCCTTTGCGTTGTGTGACAGGTCTTTGGCTCGGTCGTGGGACGTCGAGACGCAATCAGCAATGTCGAGACCGCCCCTGGCGACCGCAAAGGCCCCCAAGCCTCTCTTGTGGCCCCAATCGGCCGTGTTGGGGTGTTCGGGGCTCTTCGTTGGCGCCCACGGGAATAGAGCGCAACGGGTCCTTCGAGACAACACCTATGTCGTCGGCGAACGCAAAGAAGGCTGCCAGAAAGTGGCCCACTGGCCTTCTCCAGGTGGCGGACCAGGGGGTCCAGACATAACGCGAAAATCACCCCACTCATTGGGCGGCCCTGTGTAACGCCGCGCTGAATCATGCACCCAGGAAAGACATGCCCACGGAAAACGACATCAGCGACATTATTACAGAGCCCCGCGATAGCAAAAAGAAAACACCGCCGCGCCCCAAGACAGGCCAAACAATCGATGATCCAGTCGTGGTTCAACGACGGGAACGAAACAAAGTCGAGCAGGGAGAGCCCCGCGCGCCGGCAATCTAGGAAGAAGTAGAGGCCGAGAAACTGCGACACCAAGGAGAAATCGTGGTCGAGCATATAATAACGTTTCCGCACGAAGCCTTTCTGCGAGCCCGAAACCGAAGACTGAACTTGGATCGACAAGGGTTCGGCAAGGGCAGCGGCAACCAACTGCTTGCGCAATGCGAGAGTGATCGGACGACTAGCACCGGCACCGTGAGACGTCCAACGAGTTAGCCCCGCCGCCACCCCCGGCACCCGTCCCCGGGAGTAAAAACCGCGAACGAGCAGCCAAAACCTCCCATCATGCCCCAGCAGTTGAGCAAGAGGGAGTAGAGCTGAAACAAACGCTCGTGGCAGAGGTCACCGCCAGCCTGCCACGCAGCATGCAGAGGCGCCCCGCGTCGCCAACATGACGCCTAGAAACTCGCGCTTGAGCGAGCGCCACTGGATGCCAGGCGATGCCTGTTAGACCTCCTGGAAGAGACACTGTTTGGTTGTCTCGAAGTCCGGCCCCCGGGGCCGATGAGCACGGACAGCGCGCCAGCCTCGGGCGAGGTCGGCGGCGCTTCAGACCAGGGAACCGGACGGCGCGCCCCCGGGATCAGGGACGCGCGCGAGGATGAGACGACGACGCTCAAGAGACCATTGCCTGAGGAGGTTGCGCAACTGAGCCGGCTCGGGGCCCGCGCGAGAGGCGCGCGGGTCCTCGGCAAAGACGTCGCGCGAAAGGCATCGCAGTCAGAGAACTCGCCGATTTCGCCGCCATAAAACTGAGCTGGGAGAGAGCGCAAGCATCTGCCCACAAGAGTGAAGTTCGCCCGCTGGGCCGCGCGCATGCCTTCTGCCGATCGGAACCTGGGCCAGATCTGAAGATTCGGGCGAGAAGCCGATCATTGACTGCGCACGCGCACTTTCCTCCCAGATGCGCTCCCTGGGACCCCCCGAGAGCCCGGCATCCAAGGCAACCTCATCGAACCGGACCTCGACTTCAGGATCGCCCGATTCCCATATGGGAAGTTCACGCACGTGCGACCGCTCAATGAGAACTGGAGAATCATAAGGATCTGATCAGAGGGTGCCCACCGACCATGACCACGTCATTGGGCGAAGCTTCGGGCGGCTAGATCGAAGCGGGGCAGAACTGGATAAGTTAGTGCACCGCCTATCATGCGCGAGTGAAGTCATCCTGCTCGACTTCGGTAAGTCGAAGAAAAAACGATCATGTTAATCGCTTAGCCCAGTAGACGCTGGAACCTCAGGCACTTCTTCAGGAAGCAGGGAAGCCCGATGTTCGCCCGACCCCAGGACGTCCCAGCCACTGTCAATGAAGACAGCGGCAGAGTTCAGCCCCAAGGTGCGCCTCCGAATCTCCTGAAGGAATGCCATCCTCAAGCTGCGCGCTCCGCCGTGGCTCAATATGCACATCGATCAGCTGGGGGCCGCCGGCGGCGAGCCCATGGAACGCGATATATATACATAGAGAGAGAAGAAGAAGAAGAAGAAGAAGAAGAAGAAGAAGAAGAATAAGCAAAGAGAGAGAGAGAGAGAGATAGAGAACAAGAAAAAAGAGAGAGGAAGAGAGAAGGATAGAAAGAGAGAAAGAGAGAGAGAGAGAGAGAGAGAGAGAGAGAGAGAGAGAAAACACACAAAAAAATAGAGAAAAGAAAGAAAGAACATAGAGAGAGAAGAGAGAGAGAGAGAGAGAGAGAGAGAGAGAGAGAGAGAGAGAGAGAGAGAGGCAGAGCCGATTCGGCGGTCCGTGAAACTGCCCAGCAAGAGACTTGATAATCTAGAGATGACGACACCGCCAGCGTGAGCGGGCAAGACAAAAACGAAAATGACAAACTCGTGATAGTCAAATCGAAATCGGAACCGTGAGTTTCCTGCAGGAATACAACATCGCAACGAAGGCGCTATCCTCTCGCGTGGACCCGGGCTCGCTTCTGCCGTGGCTCGGGCCGAGAGACGGCGCCAGCAAGGGTATCTGAATTCCAAAAGACAAGATCACACGCTCGTGAAAACACATAGGGCCGCAGGCATTCTGGCCCAAACGTCACAGGGGAGCGGGGGGAAAAAGAGGACGAGGACGAGGACGAAGACGAGGAATGCGACCTCCGCCGCTTGCGACAGACAGGCAGCCTACGCCGCTTCAAAAGAGGGGCAACAACAGCGCCAGGAATCTCAGGAGCGCCGCCCACATCGCCTTCACCCGTAGAGCGCGCGGGGGGGGCTGTCGAGTTAGCGCTCACTCCATTCCAATAGGATGCGGCACAAGAGACCCCCACGATGTCCGACCGAGCAAGCCCTACACCAAACCTCGAATCATCTCGGCGACCTTCTGGGAGATGCCGAGCTCCGCGAGCGACTGAAACTGCGGCTCAGACGTGGGCGTCCCGTCTTGCCCGTCGACGCAGGCGACCAGCTCGCATTGTCCGTTGAACAAAAAGTAGCACGCGCCCTGGAAGGGGTCGCAATCGATCTTCATCTCTGGCTTCCACACGTTCTGGTACTGGAGCGTAATTGCGCGACCCTTCCAACACTTGCTCATTGCATAGCTCCGCTTCCGAACCTCGATCGGTAAGCCGCGCCCGACCCGAACCTGATGGGTCGCCCCAGATCTCGTGTCTTGCCACAAAGGGGGTGACAGCCTGAACTGGCCATAGAAGATAGACGCGTCCTGGTCCGATCCGAACTTAATCACAGAGGCCGTCTTCACGTTGCGAATCCACGCCAGGGAACGATCACGATAAGTGGAGGGCATGGGCTTCTTCATCTCCTCGAACTGCGCATCGTTCATCCTATTTCGTCTTGGGCAGCTTCCTCGGGGAGCCGCGAATCCATATCTTCGTCTGGTCGGGGCCGCCAGCTCCGTCGACAAGGTTGGTGGCACGACTGCCGCGAAGACGCTTCCGACCACCTCCGCTGCCACTGGAATGAGCTGAAGCCGCGGTCGAGGCAGACCCGGAAGCAGCAGCGTGAGCTTCAGCCAGCTCTCCCAAACGCTTTGCGATATCATCAATCAGTTCGGAAACACTACTTGAACTGGGGCCAGGTCTCAAGCCGTCCTCGTATAGGTCGTGGTGGAATTCCTGGGGCTTGGCCTGCTGGGGCACACGGAACTGGTCCTCAGGAACCAGGAACCGCTCTTCGGTCGCCAGATGCGCCGCGTTCATGTTGAGGGAGAGTTCGTTGGAAGCGGCTGTAGCCTCGGCCACTGCAAGTGTCAGTTTGTCAATGGCGGCGGTGGTGCTCTTCATCTGCTGCGCCGTGGCCTTCATATGATCCCTCGAAGGCCGCTCCGATGCTCCCAAGCGTCGGCGCCATGACGGAAGAGGTGGACAGTTTCGCAGCGCGGGAACACGAAGGGCCTGACGCGACCAAGGCTGGTCTCCGACAGGGGACGCGGGTGTGAAACGGCCCCGCGCCAGGCGGTCTGAGCCCTCCCCTCGGCTCCGGCCAAGCTCAAGCGGCCAGGGACGCCGTTTGAACTTGAGCCGAAATGGCTACGGATGATGATGATGATGATGATGATGATGATGATGATGATGATGATGATGATGATGATGATGATGATGATGATGATGATGATGCTGATGATGATGATGATGATGATGATGATGATGATGATGATGATGATGATGATGATGGTGATGAGGAGGATGATGATGCTGATGACGATGATGATGATGCTGAAGATGATGAGTTTGTGGGTGTGTGTGGGTGAGGCAAAGAGAGGGGAGAAGGAAGAGGAGGAAGAAGAGACGGAGGAGGGGAAGAGAAAGATCCTGCGCGGGGGGGCAAAGAAAACAAAAACCTCATTTGGAATGTGGTGCAAAACTAGCGTTTCCGTGAACCGAGGGCGTCAGGAGGAGGTGAAGGAGGGGGAACATAGGGACAGAAGAGAGAGTGTGAGGGAGAGAAAGCTGATACATAAGCCACATACGAGCAATACCATACTAACACATGAGATACATGATGATCTTTGCGGGGGGGCGGCCACGTACACATACATGTAAGTGTACGGATTCCCTTGCATATGCCGAAATGCGCAAAGGCACCCACACATCAATTCGCGCGCACACACATAGACACAGACCTACACACCCACCCTAGCACAACGCGCGCTTCGCGCGCTTAGGTTGGAGCGCAGGCGAGGGCGCTGCCACGACATACTGATGAACCAAAAGGGCGAGCGAAAGGGATATATGTACAGACATAATTCGTTCTCGCAGAATCGGAAAGCACTGGGCGCATAGTCCAGGCCAGGCAGAACTCAGGAGGAGGAACCAGGGACGACCCGCAGACTCGCTGCATCGCCATGCTCTTGGAGCAATCAGAAGCGCAGAACCAAACCGAAATCAGAACGCACTTGTTGCATGCTCCTCGTCAGGCGGAAGGAGGAGAAAAAGGACTCGGGTTCAGGGAAGGGAGTCATACAGGACCTTCGAGCTTTCCAGGGTTGGGGTGGGTGCATGTCAGGTATGAGGTGGGCCAGCTTGAAGTATAGGACGTGCAGGGGTGGGAATATTTGGGATATTCCTGGAGTGTCTGGGGGCTGCCTTGGAACTCCGTGGGTGGCGTCTTGGAAGGTGCAGGGTGGCTTGTGGGAGCCTCCCAGAAGTATTGGGAACCTCTGGGGGCGTTTTGGAACCTCATCGGATATCTCGGAGCGTCTCGGGTTTTTTCATAGCCCTCTTGGGCCGTCTTGGCATTCTCTTGGGCCGTCGTGGGATCATCCTGGCCCCTTCCGTAAGCTCTGTTAGGCTGGCTGGGCCCATACGGGGTGTTCTGGGACTTTCTCTTGGAGTTGTAGGCCAATATAGGGGCCCTCCGAAACGCTTTCAATGTAAAATGAAGGAAGAGAGCAACATGGCTAGGACAAAAAACAGTGTGTCTGATACATGTTGGCTGTCATGTACCTCTCTTGAGACCTCTTGGATATTCTCTTGAGACATATTGTGATCTCTTCGAGACCGTCCTGGAATCATACTGGTGAGTCTGGGGGTACTGCGGGCCGTGGGCCGTCATGGTAACCCGTGGGCTTCGGGTTGAACCAATATGCAAGCCGATTCAAACCGAAATCACCCCCAGAGGACCCAGAAACGCGTCCAGGACACCTCCTCCTCCTCCTCCTCCTCCTCCTCCTCCTCCTCCTCCTCCTCCTCCTCCTCCCAGTGGGACGTGGGCTACAGGGGGAAAGTCATGGAAAATGGGGCCGCCCCTGTGTTTGGGGACCCAGTCGCTGATTTGATCTCGTACGATATGCGCGCCGTTGGTACGTTGAGGCGGTGGTCGAGACACTCTGGTGCCATAGAGACCGTACTCACACGGGCCACTACACTCTCTTGATCCACTCTCGCGACGCCAAGGCGTCGGTCAACAATGTTGTGAATGATAGTGGTGATGACGATACATACGAAAATAATTGTAATGTCCTCACTTCTGGAGGAGAAACAAACAAGCCGATACACCGGCCCAGCTTCAGCAAGCACACCCGCCACGCCCACCGAGGGCGCTTTCCATGTGGCTTCCTCCCTACTCATGACACCTGATGCATATCGTTATCCCCTTGCCCCTCTTCTCTTACCGATGTGTCCACCGTCCGCTCAACAATTCCAATTCCTTGTCCTCAAACCCCCTTCTGCCACGCTGCCGCTGCCACGTCCCCCCTCGCATCCTCACCCGCATCACATCCTGACCCTCCTTGCCACCCTTCACCTTTCCCTCCGCCCACCTCGCCCCCACTGTTCCTTCCCGCCCTTCGGTCCGGTCGCTCCTCGTTTGACACACGCGGGCTCGCCTTTTGGGAAAGGGGGGGGCAAATATCCCCCCATTTTGGTGGGCGTCGGGTTCGGCCGACTGGGGTCCAATACCATGTGGCCGTGCCACTCCCCCTTCCCTTCCGTCTAAGTGCCTCCGCCGCTTTTCATTCTTCCTCTCCCCCGTCTCCTCCCCTCATCCCCTCCCCAGCACCTTCCACCTCGCTTCTCTTGATAGTCGTCCCCCCACTCATCTTCAACGCCGTAGCGATGCGGATCGGCAAAAAATAAAGGCTTCTGCCGCTCCTGGCAAATCGGGGGGGCATTGCCCCCCCCTAAGAAAAAACCCGGAGGGTGGGTCCGGACATCCCCCCCGTGAAAATCATTCGGGAGGCCAGAACCCCGCTCTCCCCCACCCCGGAAAAATCATTTGGGGGGGTACAGGACAAGCCGCACCCAACGACGACAAAAACGACGACGATGACGCAGACGACGACGAAGACGGCGAAGACGACGACGACAACGACGAGCAGAGCGGAGCAGGCGTAGAGCAAAGCACAATAGGAGTAGAGTGGGTGGTAGAATAATCTCGAGCAAAGTAGGGTGGAATATGGTCGGACAGATTAGGGTAGAGTAGAGTAGAGTAGACTAGGGAGGTATCGGTCATACTAAAATGAATCAGGGTCGACTAGAGAAGAGCATATGGGTATCATACATCAGGACAGAACAGGGTAGAGCAGGAGTCGAGTAGGAATATAATAGGAACTCCATGGAATAGAATGGAGTGATCCAGGAAATAACAGGGTAGACTAGGATAGAGTAAAGTAGGGAATGCGGCAAAGTAGAGCAACATTGATTTATCATGTTAGTTGACATAAGTATCGAAGTGACGGGGCCGAAGGGACAATCACTGTCCCTGGGTGCGTGGCTGAAGTGAAACTTCGCGATGCGGATGATCATTGTTGTTGAGCTCTCACTACTGAACAATAATTACGTATTGTTGATCCCCCCTCTGGTGCACCTCGTATTTTTCAATTGAATTGTCCCTCCCGGCGTTCGCACCCGGTTGTTCTTTATCCGGGAAATTATTCCTCCGTAAACTATGTTGTTGGCCCCCGGGTTACAGCGACAACGGCTCCCGCTTGAGACTTCCTCACAGTTTAGCAACGACCCCCGCTCCCGCCCGAGACTTCCTCTCATTTAATTCAAGAATCGAGCTCTCGCTTGGGACTTCCTTACAGTGTATGCAGGAATCGCTCTCTCCGCGCTCTGGAGTCGCGCTCTCGCTGGAGGCTTGCAATTTACTCAAGAATTGCGCCCCTTGCGTTGGAATTTCCCGCGCTTTAATCAAGCGCCGCGGTCCCGACACTCAGGCACCTAGGAGCCGCGCTCACGCTTAAAACTCCCTGACAAATTATTTCAGAATCGGGATCTCGCTGCCCTTCGTGGCCCCCTCCCCTCGCTGGCCTTCGCGGCCCCGGTGCAGACCTTCGCGGCCCCCTCGCTGCCCTTCGCGACCCCGTTGCAGCCCTTCGCGGCCCCCTCGTTGCCTTTCGCGGCCGCGTTGCAGCCCTTCGCGGCCCCCATCGCTTTGTCTCGTGGCCCGTTGCACCCCTTCGTGGCCCCCTCGCTGCCCTTCGCGGCCCCGGTGCAGACCTTCGCGGCCCCCTCGCTGCCCTTCGCGACCCCGTTGCAGCCCTTCGCGGCCCCCTCGTTGCCTTTCGCGGCCGCGTTGCAGCCCTTCGCGGCCCCCATCGCTTTGTCTCGTGGCCCGTTGCACCCCTTCGTGGCCCCCTCGCTGCCCTTCGCGGCCCCGGTGCAGACCCTCGCGGCCCCCTCGCTGCCCTTCGCGACCCCGTTGCAGCCCTTCGCGGCCCCCTCGTTGCCTTCGCGGCCGCGTTGCAGCCCAGCGCTTTGTCTTCGCCCGTTGCACCCTTCGTGGCCCCCTCGCTGCCCTTCGCGGCCGGTGCAGACCTTCGCGGCCCCCTCGCTGCCCTTCGCGACCCCGTTGCAGCTCCTTTCGTTGCAGGCCCCCATCGCTTTGTCTCGTGGCCCGTTGCACCCCTTCGTGGCCCCCTCGCTGCCCTTCGCGGCCCCGGTGCAGACCCTCGCGGCCCCCTCGCTGCCCTTCGCGACCCCGTTGCAGCCCTTCGCGGCCCCCTCGTTGCCTTTCGCGGCCGCGTTGCAGCCCTTCGCGGCCCCCATCGCTCTCGTGGCCCCGTCGTGGCCCCCTCGTTGCCCTTTCGCGGCGGCCCCCGCGTTGCAGCCCTTCGCGGCGCCCGCATCGCTTTGTCTCGTGGCCCGTTGCACCCCTTCGTGGCCCCCTCGCTGCCCTTCGCGGCCCCGGTGCAGACCTTCGCGGCCCCCTCGCTGCCCTTCGCGACCCCGTTGCAGACCTTCGCGGCCCCTCGTTGCCTTGCGCATTCGCGACCGTTGCAACCCTTCGCGGCACCCCTCGTATGCCTTTCGCGCGGCGTTGCAGGCCCCTTCGCGCCCCCCATCGCTTGTCTCGTGGCCCGTTGCAACCCCTTCGTGCCCCTCTCCGCATGCCCTTTCGCGGCCCCGGTGCAGACCCTCGCGGCCCCCTCGCCTCCCCTCCGCGACCCCGTTGCAGCCCTTCGCGGCCCCCTCGTTGCCTTTCGCGGCCGCGTTGCAGCCCTTCGCGGCCCCCATCGCTTAGTCTCGTGGCCCGTTGCACCCCTTCGTGGCCCCCTCGCTGCCCTTCGCGGCCCCGGTGCAGACCCTCGCGGCCCCCTCGCTGCCCTTCGCGACCCCGTTGCAGCCCTTCGCGGCCCCCTCGTTGCCTTTCGCGGCCGCGTTGCAGCCCTTCGCGGCCCCCATCGCTTTGTCTCGTGGCCCGTTGAACCCCTTCGTGGCCCCCTCGCTGCCCTTCGCGGCCCCGGTGCAGACCCTCGCGGCCCCCTCGCTGCCCTTCGCGACCCCGTTGCAGCCCTTCGCGGCCCCCTCGTTGCCTTTCGCGGCCGCGTTGCAGCTCCTCGTGGTGCACCGGCCCGCGAGAGCGCGACTGTCGGACTGGCCGAGTTCGGCCAGAACGAGCACGACCTGATGGAGTGCGTTGGCCCCGCGTGCTGCCTTCGAACCTCGTCTCGAACATCCGTTGCCATTGCTCCATTTGGGGGGGGCGGACGAGGGGGCCGTCGTCCATGCCAGCCTGGGGGGCTGATCCCCCCGCCTCCATCTCGAACGACTGGGCACCCGTCACGTATCTGGAAATCGTGAAGAGAAGGACCCGCCGCAGTCGGCAAATGCTTCGCGGCCAGATGGCTGCGCAGATCGTGAACATCTCTGGCGCAATGATCACAAACTCCACGTTCCAGGGAAGGTGGTGGACGGACCCCCCCGAACTTAGCCGTAGCCCGTGCAGGACACGTGCCACTCATGGGGGCCTTGCGGAGGGGCTTGTAGGCTGTGGATTGGACAGCGAATACCCTTTGACATACAATACATGTATGTGTGGGTAAATGGTCGGGCACAAGCTATGTCCTTTGTGAATACGACGCATGAGATTCATGAGGCCCCGCCACGTCTGAAACGCCCTCCCAAATTTAACTTCTGCCTCCTTCATCGAGTCGCGCTTCCAAGGAAAGTCCAAGGTCTCGAGGTCTGCGTAGGGCTTTGTCTCCCTACATCCCAAAAAGGGGGATCACCACTGCAAACTCGCGTGCTCTGATTCCTGTGAAGTCCACTCGGATCCAGAAATCGCGATGCTCCTCATCCACCACATCGCCTGCACAGCCAGACGCCCGCCGGAAATCATCCTGCAAGCGGTGGAGCCACGGAGACGCCAGCGGCGGCAACACCAGACGAGGAAGAGGTCTTGAAGCGGCGTGCCCCTACATGCAGGCCCAGAGTCCCGAACAGCAAGACCGAACTCCTGATGGTGGCTGGAGGGGGGGAAAGAGCCATACTGCAATACCATCCCAGACGCCTGACCAACAACTGCGTCTCCGAAGGAACGAAGGAGGAGTGGAAGGAGGATGAGGAGGAAGGAGACGCGCGTGCAGCGCTGTATTCAAAACGAGAACCCAACACACAGGAGGGCTAGGGAAAATGTCGGTGTCCTCCACAAGGATGGCGACTGCCCAGGCGTCGCTTGTGCTGTCGGCTTGGCGTGCACAGTCATTATACACGTGCAACCTCCTGGTGGGTTGCAAGGTCCGTTTCGGACAGAGCCCGCTCCGCCCTCTGCTCATGCTACTGGGGATGGGCGAAGGCACAGGCTATCAGAAGGAGGGAAACGAATCAACGGCATGCAACTGTGTACAGGAATGTGCCTGGCGGCGGGGTCGTAACTGACGGTATGAGACATCCTCCGTCACTCCCTTTCCCCAACCCGCCCCCTTTCCGTCACCCGTGTTCACCCCGATCCTCCTCTCCTCCACCCGTCCCCCTCGTCGATTCCCTGCCCCCCGCCTCTCCCTGTCCTCCTCTCCCTCCAAGCCCTCGCCCCATCCGGGGCGGCGGAAGACGCCGCGGGGCGGCGGGAGACGCCGGGGAAGCACCACCAATAAGCCCCGAACTACTACGAAAACACGCAGGGCGCCGCGCAGCCATGCCCCGCTGCCCAGCGGAGGCGGCGCCTGCGAAGAGGGGTGCCGCGCAGCAGCGCCCCGCTGCTGCCTAGCGGAGCCTGCCCAGCAGCGCTCCGCTTCCCAACAGGGGGCGGCGTCAGAGGAGCGCTGGGCAAGCACTTGCCGGGAGTGTACTGGCTGTCGCCATGGCCCTCCAGGCCAGTCCGATGGCGCGGTCCGCGAGTCTCGCAACCGGCGGCACAGGTGCCAGCGCAAAACATGTTCCGGCGCAACGTCTTGCTACCCGTCCTCCAGATATTTCCTTTCTCGTCCCTACTCCGTCCGTCTTTCTTGTAAATAACTCTTCACTGCGCCCCCAGGCGTGTCGATGGGGCGGGCCGGGCATTTCGCCTGAGACTTCCTCACCACGTCTGAACTGAGGCTTGAAATTCGCAACATCTACAAGGACGGAGCACGGGTCGTTGCCAATGTGGGCTCTTGCCTGAACGCCTATAAAGATGAATCCTCTAAATATCAGAGATACTATTTATATATATATACACACACATGTATATGTATACCGTTTCAGTACCGTGCACCTTCGTTTGTGCGCAAACAATTCTGTATGGCATGCGTGAGCCCGCAGCGGGTGCCAGTGCCAAGGCACGCGCGGACTGAAGAGGCATTCTCACTCGACGTTCGGCTGCGATGCAGCAGCGAGAAGCTTTTGCAACGCACTTTGAAACTTCAATACCGTGCTCGAAGCCTCAACAATATCCGGCGGTAGTCTATTGTAATGTTCCTGGAAAAGACAAAACCGCTGGCGTGCGTTGGTCAGCATATCCAGCGCGAAGAGCTGCTCACAATGTCCCTGGGCCCTTCCCCTAGATGGACCAGATTCCACGCCTTGTAAGCAAAGGTGCAAGTTTGAACGCCAGGAGCGCCTCCGTCCTGTTCGCCCCTGCACGATTTACAAGGATGGAGGGAGGGCGGTTCCTGCTTAAAACGGTGTTTACGCCTTAGCGCCGTGCACATTCGCACTACACGTTTCCAATAATTGCAAGGATGGATTGCGGCTTCTTTTCAAAATGAAGCTCTCGCATAAGCGCCGCACACATTCGCATCGAACACATACTACAGCTCAAGGAATCGCAACATTGGACTCTCGCGTGGGGCCTCATTTCATCAAACGCAGAGCCATAAATTTCAACAGATGTATCGGCTGCACGGATGGAGGGTGGTTATTTCTCACTTTCGGTTGAGACTTACGCGAGCGTCATGACCAGGAGTGTGAATGTGTGTAACATGTGCTCGGATGCGGAAGCTACGTATTTCTGAACGGGGATATCTCTGGACACTTCCTTGAATTGTATCGCCCTGCCTTGTCGCACTCCTGATTACGCGCTAGAGAGATGCAAAGCAGCTCTATGTCAAAACGGGGTTCTCGTCTGAATGCAGGCCCACCGGGTGCTGGTTGTTCAACGGGGTGCTTCTTGCAGTGCAAAGATAAGCCTGTAGGCTGTAGGGACTTGCGAGAAGACTCGAAACAGAAGGGTGTATTGTAGCATCGCTGAAGAAGGTTGGTTTTATTCTACTCTAGTCGTTCCTCCTCCTCCTCCTCATCATCATCATTCTCCCCCTCCAATCTCCCTCCTCCACCTCCCCCTCCTCACCTTCACCTTCCCCCTCCTCCCCCTGCCCTTCCTCCTCCTTTTCCTCCTCCTCTTCCTCCCCCCTTCCCTTCCTCCTGTTTCTCCTCCTCCTCCTCCTCCTCCTCCTCCTCCTTCTCCCCCCTCTCCGCCTCCTCCTCCTCTTCCCCGCCCCGTCCTCCCACTGCCTGTGCTCGGGACCCCTCTCCCCGTCCACATTCCCACGGCCGCATGGCCCAGGGGCGCGCCGTCCAGTGACTACAGAAAGCCAATCAGGCGCACCGTCAGGCGCAGCACCAGAAGGCTGAGAGGAGCACCAGCAGGCGCAGGGCGAACGGCCGGGCGTTGGCCGGCCGAGCGCCTTCAGGACGGCGAAGCTCGTGTGTGTGTGTGTGTGTGTGTCCAAGTGTGTGTGTGTACCGGATAAGAGTGAGGGGTGGCGGGGACGTCTGTAAACTGCGAGGCTCTGAAGAAACCAGCCGCACGAGCCCGCCGCACGCGCCGACTCGGTAAACCAATGTGGGTGGGTCGAAGGGTGGGTCGCGGGTGGGTCGCGGGTGGGCCGCGAATGGGTCGCGGGCGGGTCGCAGGTGGGTCGCGGGTGGGTCGTCGGCGGGTCGCGGAGTGGGTCGCGGAAAAAGTCGCGGATGGGTGGCGGGTGGGTGGCGGGTGGGTCGGTCGAGTGTGGGTCGCAGGCGGGTCGCGGGGGGGGTCGCGGGGGGGTCGCGGGCCGGGTCGCGGGGGGGACGACGCCGAACAACAACAACAACAACAACAACAACAACAACAACAACAACAACAACAATCATTTAAGACTGGGGACACTCCGTTCTCGCCAGTGCCAGGGTTTTCATCGGAGGCGGGCCATACCCCCACTTTGTGGGGGGGCCGGTTCAAGCTCTACCAAGTTTCCAAACGACTCTTCGCCACCACCCACACCCAGCTTCCCGCCCTATGACGTTCGGACACTTCACTTCGTGGCTGCGGACGACCGTGGCTACTATTCAGGGCCCCGCGGCCGACGACGACGGCGTGCGCGCGCGAAGAAAAAACGAATGTGTCCCGCATGGTATTATTTGACAGGGATGATGGCCCTGGCAGGTGCGCAACCGTTGTCGCAGAAGTTCGAAAAAGTTGCTCGCAAAAGCCCGTTTGACAGAAATGTTTAAAAAGTGTTGGGTTTCCTACGAATCCGCAAGAGCGCGCGGGATGAGATTTTGACATTTTTTTGTTGAAAAACCATTGGTTTTTTATGTTTTTATGTTAAAATCGCTCCGAACACTAAGCTTTTGGAAGGATTTCGTCTTGCGCGCGCGAATGTCCACTTTACCTTATTTTTTGCAAGGGATTCTTGAAATTTGATTATATTAGAACAAGAAATGTCATTTTCTATTGTTTTTTGCAAGGGAAAGCGGATTACAACAAAACAACCGGATCCTGTACACACCCTCTTTTCTGAGGCTTCCTCACGAAAATGATGAAAATGTAGCTGCGGCCTAGGCGGCGCAGGGGGGGCGCGCACCAGGGGGCCCAACAATAATTATTCTTTAGAATAAATAATGTTCAACAACAACAACAACAACAATTACTAGCACGTGGGGACACTCCGTTCTCACCAGTGCCAGGGTTTTCA
>CAUYUJ010015693.1:17500-60000 GCA_963575745.1 Prorocentrum cordatum | reverse complement strand
AAACCTAAGGTTCTGGAAGGATTTCGTCTTGCGCGCGCGAATGTCCACTTTACCTTATTTTTTGCAAGGGATTATTGAAATTTGATTATGTTAGAACAAGAAAAAGTAGCTCGCGCGAGCTCATGTAACATAAATGTTGAAAAACCATTGGTTTTGTTGGATTCGGACAGCGCGCGCGGAAGGACATTTTGACAATTTTTTCTTAAAAAACCATTGGGTTTTTGATGTTTTTATGTTAAAATCGTTACGAAACCTAAGGTTTTGGAAGGATTTCGTCTTGCGCGCACGAATGTCCACTTTACCTTATTTTTTGCAAGGGATTCTTGCAATTTGATCAAGTAAGAACAAGAATTTTCATTTTATAGTGTTTTTTGCAAGGGAAAACGGATTACAACAAAACAACCGGATCCGGACACAATCCACTTTTCTGAAGCTTTCGCTAGAAAATGAAGGAAATGAGGCTGCGGCCTAGGTTTTGGAGGGGGGTCGCGCACCAGGGGTCTCAACAATAATATTTCTTTAGAAGTAATAATATTCAACAACCCCAACAACAACAACATCAACAACAACAACAACCGCAACTGCAACAACAACACCAACGTCAACAACACAAACAACACCGACATCACCAGCAACATCAACAACACCATCAACAAAAGCAATACAACAACAACAACAACAACAACAACAACAACAACAACAACAACAACAACAACAGTAGCAGCAGCAACAACAACAACAATCAGTGTAAGACTGCTGCCTCTTACTGGCACGTGTGTCTTGCTCTTGCATTCTGTATACCCCAACCCTCGATAACCGCCCACTTCGTCTTCGATCGCACCCCCGTTTCAAGGGGAACATCTTCCATGTCAGCCACTGACTGAAGTGCGAGCAAGTCTCGCATGGGAGCGCCGTTCCTGAATTTCGGGGGCCTCTCTGGCCAAGGGTTCTCGGAACATATATATATAGAGAGAGAGAGAGAAATGCCGAACGGGAACCCGTGTCGCCGTGTCTGGGCCTCCACCAACTCGCCTGAATTACGAGAAAGTCTGGAGCGAGAGCGCCACTCTCGAGTTCGGGGGCCTCTCTGGCCAGGGCCTCTGGAAATACATTCCGAGGAAGTATCAAACGAGAGCCCTCGTCGTCGCAGTCAGGGATCCACCAACTTGACCGAATCACGAGAAAGTCTCGAGCGAGAGCGCCGTTCCTGAGTTCGGAGGCCTTCCTGGTCAGAGGCTCTCCTGCGAGGAAGTCTCGAGCGAGAGCACTGTTCCTGAGTTCGGGGCCTCTCTGGCAAGGGTGTCTCGGGGTCGGAGGTTGGGGGATTTGAACGGAAGTGGCCCCAATGGGGAAATCGGATTCGGCTTGGGTTCGTATCATGCGTGCGGGCAAGGCGAAGCTGCGCGAGGTCCTGCACTGGCAGAGGCCACATGGACCCCAAAAGGTCGCCCCCCCCCGATGGTTGTCCCGATGGTTGTCCCGATGGTTGTCCCGATGGTTGTTCCGATGGTCGTCCCGATGGTTATCCCGATGGTTCTCCCGATGGTTGTCCCGATGGTTGTCCCTATGGTTGCCCCGATAGTTATCCCGATGGTTGCCCCGATGGTTTTCCCGATGGTTCTCCCGATGGTTGCCCTGATGGTTCTCCGGATGGTCGTCCCGATGGTTGTCCCGACGGTTGTCCCGATGGTTGTCCCGATGGTTGTCCCGGTGGTTGTCCCGATGGTTGTCCCGATGGTTGCCACGACAGTGGTCCCGATGGTTGTCCCGATGGTTGTCCCGATGGTTGTCCCGATGGTTGTCCCGATGGTTGTCCCGATGGTTGTCCCGATGGTTGTCCCGATGCTTGTCCCGATGTTGTCCCGATGTTGTCCCGATGGTTGTCCCGATGGTTCTCCCGATGTTTGTCCCGATGTCTGCCCCGAGAGTTGATGGCTGTCCCGATGGTTGTCCCGATGGTTGTCCCGATGGTTGTCCCGATGGTTGTCCCCATGGTTGCCCCGATGGTTGTCCCGATGGTTGTCCCGATGGTCGTCCCGATGGTTGTTCCGATGGTTGTCCCGATGGTTCCCGATGGTTGTCCCGATGGTTGTCCCGATGGTTGTCACGATGTTGTCCCGATGTTGTCCCGATGGTCGTCCCGATGGTTCTCCCGATGGTTGTCCCGATGTCTGCCCCGAGAGTTGATGGCTGTCCCGATGGTTGCCCCGATGGTTGTCCCGATATCTGTCCCGAGGGTTGTCCCGATGGTTGTCCCGATGGTTGTCCCGATGGTTGTCCCGATGGTGTCCCGATGGTTGTCGATGGTTGTCCGATGGTTGTCCCGATGGTTGTCCCGATGTTGTCCCGATGTTGTCCCGATGGTTGTCCCGATGGTTGTCCCGATGGTTGTCCCGATGTCTGCCCCGAGAGCTGATGGCTGTCCCGATGGTTGCCCCGATGGTTGTCCCGATGTCTGTCCCGAGGGTTGTCCCGATGGTTGTCCCGATGGTTGTCCCGATGGTTCTCCCGATTGTCGTCCCGATGGTTGTTCCGATGGTTGTCCCGATGGTTGTCCCGATGTTGTCCCGATGTTGTCCCGATGGTCGTCCCGATGGTTATCCCGATGGTTGTCCCGATGTCTGTCCCGAGAGTTGATGGCTGTCCCGATAGTTATCCCGATGGTTGTCCCGATGTCTGTCCCGAGGGTTGTCCCGATGGTTGTCCCGATGGTTGTCCCGATGGTTGTCCCGATGGTTGTTCCGATGGTTGTCCCGATGGTTGTCCCGATGGTTGTCCCGATGGTTGTCCCGATGGTTGTCCCGATGTTGTCCCGATGTTGTCCCGATGGTTGTCCCGATGGTTCTCCCGGTGGTTGTCCCGATGTCTGCCCCGAGAGTTCATGGCTGTCCCGATGGTTGCCCCGATGGTTGTCCCGATGTCTGTCCCGATGGCTGTCCCGATGGTTGTCCCGATGGTTGTCCCGATGGTTGTCCCGATGGTCGTCCCGATGGTTGTTCCGATGGTTGTCCCGATGGTTGTCCCGATGGTTGTCCCGATGGTTGTCCCGATGGTTGCCCCGATGTTGTCCCGATGTTGTCCCGATGGTTGTCCCGATGGTTCTCCCGATGGTTGTCCCGATGTCTGCCCCGAGAGTTGATGGCTGTCCCGATGGTTGTCCCGATGGTTGTCCCGATGTCTGTCCCGAGGGCTGTCCCGATGGTTGTCCCGATGGTTGTCCCGATGGTTGTCCCGATGGTCGTCCCGATGGTTGCCCCCTCGGCTACGGGTCGAGACTCTGCTTTGCTCTTCCTGACCCCCTTCCGTCGCCCTTCCGCGGGCAGCCCGCTCCCGTTTCTGCGCTGTGCCGCTCGCTTCTGCGCGATGCCGCCGCCCGCCACCCGCCCCTCCCTGCCCGCGCCTCGCAGGCCCGCAAGTCTCGGCGCTTCGGCTCATTCTTGGGCCGTGCCTTGGCTCACTGGGTTGGGGCTCTGCTACATCGTGCTTTTCATTCGCAGCTGCAGCTCAGCGTTGCCCCCCCCCCGGCTTCAGCCCCGTTCACCTCATCGCTGCTCGGCGCTGGCGCTGGCTCCCACTTGCGGCGCCCCCCCCCGCCGCAGTCGGCGGCCCATTCTCCGCCTTCCACCTCCCCGCGCTCGCCCAGCAGGCCCGCAAGTCTCGGCGCACCGGCTCATCCCTGGACTGTGGTCGGCTCTTGGGTCGGGTTCGGCTTCGCCGCGTTCTCCACCGCCAGCTGCAGCTCCATGCTGCCCCCCCCAGCTTCAGCTCGACGCAGCCCAGTGCAGCGCTGTTCCGGCGCTGGCCCAACCCCTCGGCGCCCTCCCCGCCGCGGCCGGCAGCTCTGACTGTCCCGGTTTCCTCTCTTCCTGTCGCGCCGGGACACCCCCCCGCCCCCCCGTGCATTGCGGCCATTATTTTGCATGCAGCATGCCCCCTGTTGCCATTCCGCCGGAGCACTCGCCCTTTGCCCAACCGCCGACGCAAAAAGTGCGTGCGTGCGTGTGTGTGTGGGTGTGTGCGCGTGTGTGCGTTTGCCCGTGCTTGCGTGTGTGCGTGTGCGTGTGTGTGTGTGTGTGCGTGTGCGTGTGCGTGTGCGTGTTCGTGTGCGCGTGCGTGTAAGTGCAAATGTAAGTGTAAGTGTAAGTGTAAGTGTAAGTGTAAGTGTAAGTGTATGTGTAAGTGTAAGTGTAAGTGTAAGTGTAAGTGTAAGTGTAAGTGTAAGTATAAGTGTAAGTGTAAGTGTAAGTGTAAGTGTAAGTGTAAGCGTAAGCGTAAGCTCAAGTGTAAGTGTAAGTGTAAGTGTAAGTGAAAGTGAAAGTGAAAGTGTAAGTGTAAGTGTAAGTGTAAGTGTAAGTGTAAGTGTAAGTGTAAGTGTAAGTGTAAGTGTACGTGTAAGTGTAAGTGTAAGTGTAAGTGTAAGTGTAAGTGTAAGTGTAAGTGTAAGTGTAAGTGTAAGTGTAAGTGTAAGTGTTGTGTGTTGTGTGTGCGTGCGTTGGCGAATGTGTGCAAGTGCGCGTAAATGTGCGCATGTGCGCGCGTGCGTGCGTGAGTGCGACGGGTGCGACTCCGACCCCCCTGCGGGCACTCCCCGTAGCATGCTGCGCCGCATTGACCTCTCCCTCGCGATCGATATCCGCCCTCGCGCTGGCGCGAAGCCTAGCTTGGCACAGACCTCCCAGATGGGGTCGGAGTAACTGGGGTCGCGAGATCGCACCGCATCGTTGATGCATCGCCGATGCATCGGCGACGTTGGCGTGCAAAAATATGGTTCCGTGCGCCTGCTCCCCGCTGATGGCGTCGCCTCCCTGGCGTCGCGCTTCGGTGTTCCTTTTTCTGCGCACCCCTCCGCGGCGGCCTCGCCCCGCCCGCCCCCTGGTCAGCTCGTCCCCGCCGCCTCCCCAGGCCCCACGGCCCTCGCCACTCGCCTTTCCGCGGCCACCCCCAAGCCGCTCTGGCGCCGCTGCTGCCATGGCCGCGCGGGATCCGCTGCCTCGCGGCCACTGCCCCGCGAATGGCCGGCCGCCCTTTGCACTGTCCAAACTTATCGCCTGTTCTATGCGCTGTTCAAATTTATCCCCTAGGCGGCTTGCTGCCCGAGATGCGCGCGACCGGAGAGGGGGCTTGAATGCGCGCGCGTGCGCGCATGTGTGCGTGTGCGTGTGCGTGTGCGTGTGCGTGTGCGTGTGCGTGTGCGTGTGCGTGTGCGTGTGCGTGTGCGTGTGCGCGTGTGCGTGCGCGTGCGCGTGCGCGTGCGCGTGCGTGTGCGTGTGCGTGTGCGTGTGCGTGTGCGTGTGCGTGTGCGTGTGCGTGTGCGTGTGCGTGTGCGTGTGCGTGTGCGTGTGCGTGTGCGTGTGCGTGTGAGTGTGCGTGTGCGTGTGAGTGTGCGTGTGCGTGTGCGTGTGCGTGTGCGTGTGCGTGTGCGTGTGCGTGTGCGTGTGCGTGTGCGTGTGCGTGTGCGTGTGCGTGTGCGTGTGCGTGTGCGTGTGCGTGTGCGTGTGCGTGTGCGTGTGCGTGTGCGTGTGCGTGTGCGTGAGCGTGCGCGTGCGCGTGCGCGTGCGCGTGCGCGTGAGCGTGCGTGCGCGCGTGCGCGCGTGCGTGCGCGCGTGCGTGCGCGCGCGCGTGCGCGCGTGCGTGCGTGCATGCGCGCGTGCGTGCGTGCGTGTGTGCGTGCTTGCGTGCGTGCGTGCGTGCGTACGTCAGTGCGTTAGTACGTGCGTGCGTACGCCAGTGCGTGCGTGCGCGTGTGGATGTGTGTCTCTTGCGTGGTGTGTGTGTTGCGTTGTGTGTTGTTGCGTGTGTATTGTGTGTTGTGTGTGTTGTGTTGTGTGCTGTGTTGTGTGCGTGTGTGCGTGTGTGTTGCGTCTTGTGTGTTGTGTGTGGTGTGTGTTGTGTGTTGTGTACGCTGTGTATGTTGTGTGTTGTATGTGTGGTGCGTGTTGTGTGTTGTGCGTGTTGTGTGTGCTGTGTGTTGTGTGCGTTCTGTGTGTTGTGTGTTGTGTTGTGTGTGCTGTGTGTGGCGTGTGTGTTATGTGCGTGTTATGTGTGCTGTGTGCTGTGTGTTGTGTGTGGTGTCTGCGTAATGTCTGTGTGGTGTGCGTGCTGTGTGTTGTTTGCTGTGCGTGTTGTGTGTGGCGCGTGTGTTGTGTTGTGTGTGTGTTGTGTGTTGTGTGTTGTGTGTGTTGTGTGCGTTGTGCTGTGTGTGATGTGTTGTGTGTGTTGTGTGCGTTGTGTGTTGTGTGTGGTGTGTGTGGTGTGCGTGGTGTGTCTGGTGTGGGTGGTGTCTTGTGTGTGTGGTGTGCGTGTGGTGTGTGGTGTGTGTGGTGTGCGTGGTGTGAGTGTGTGTGGTGTGTGTGTGTGGCGTCTGGTGTGTGCGGTGTGTGGTATGTGTGGTGTGCGCGGTGTGAGGGGTGTGCGTGGTGTCTGGTGTCTGGTGTGTGTTGTGTATGTGGTGTTGTGTGTTTTGTGCTGTGTGTTGTATGTGGAGTGTATTGTGTGTGGTGTGTGTGTGTGTTGTGTGTGTGGTGTCTGGTGTGTGTGGTGTGTGGTGTGGCTGTGGAGTGCGTGGTGTGAGTGTTGTGTGTGGCGCCTGGTGTCGGTGTGTAGTGTGTGGTGTGTGGTGTGTGTGGTGTGTGTGGTGTGTGTGTGATGTGCGTGGTGTCGGGTGTCTGGTGTGTGGTGTGTGGTGTGTGGTGTGGTGTGTGTTGTGTGTGGTGTGTGCGGTGTGCGTGGCGACTGGTGTGTGGTGTGTTGTGTGGTCTGTGTGCCTGGTGTCTGCGGTGTGTGTGATGTGTGTATTTCGTGTGTGTGGTGTGTGAGGTGTGCGTGTGTTGTGCGCGTTTTGTGTGTAGTGTATGCGTGTGATATCTGTTGTGCGTGCGGTGTGTGGTGTGGGGTGCATTGTGTGTGTTGTGCGGTGTGTTGTATGGTGTGTGCTGTGTTGTGTGTGTGTGTTGTGTTGTGTGTTGTGTGTTGTGTGTCGTGTGTGTGTCGTTTGTGTTGTGTGCGATGTGCGTTGCGTGTTGTGTCTGTTGTATGGTGTGTGTTGTGCGTGTTGTGTGTGCTGTGTGTGGTGTGTGCTGTGTGTTGTTTGTGGTGTGTGTGTTGTGTGTGGTGTGTGTTGTGTGTTGTGTGCGTTGTGCTGTTGTGTGTGGTGTGCTGTTGTGTGTGCTGTGTGTGGTGTGTGGTGTGTGTATGGTGTGTGTTGTGTGCTGTGTGTGTTGTGTGTGGTGTGTGTGTGTTGTGTGGTGCGTGTTGTGTGTGTGTGTGTTCTGTCTGCTGTGTGTTGTGTGTGGTGTGAATGTCGTGTGTGTGGTGTTTGTGCTGTGTGTGCTGTGTGTTGTGTGGTGTGTGTTGTGTGGTGCGTATTGTGTGTTGTGTGTTGTGTGTGCTGTGTTTGTGTTGAGTGTGTTGTGTGTGTTGTGTGTGTTGTGTGTGGTGGATGTTTGTGTGTTGTGTGTGTTGTGCGTAGTGTGTGTCGTGTGTGTTGTGCGTGGTGTGTGCTGTGCTTGCTGTGTGTGGTGTGTCGTGTGTTGTGTAGTGTGTGTGTGCTGTGTGTTATGTGTGTTGCGTGGTGTGTGTTGTGTGTTGTGTGTGGTGCGTTGTATGTGGTGTGCGTGTTCAGTGTGAGAGTTGTGTGTTCTGTGTGCCTGTTGTCTGCGGTGTGTGTGTGTTGTGTGTGTTTCGTGTGTGTGTGTGGTGTGTGAGGTGTGCGTGTGTCGTGCGCGTGTTGTGTGTAGTGTATGCGTGTGATATGTGTTGTGCGTGTGGTGAGTGGTGTGTGATGTGGGTTGTGTGTGCGGTGTGTGTGTTGTGCGTTCTCTGTGTGTGTTAATGTGTGTGTGTTGTTGTTGTGTGTGTGTTGTGTGGTGTGTGTGTGTTGTGTGTGGTGTGTGCTGTGGCGTGTGCGGTCGTGCGCGTGTGCGTGTGTGCGTGTGTGCGTGTGTGCGTGTTGTGTGTGCGTGTGTGCGTGTGTGCGTGTGTGTGCGTGAGTGCGGGTGTGGAGCGTGTTGTGTGTGTGTGCGTGCGTGCGTGTGTGCGTGTCTGTGCGTGTGTGCGTGTGTGCGTGTGTGCGTGTGTGCGTGGGCGCGTGCGTGTGTGCGTGTGTGCATGTGTGCGTGTGCGCGCGCGCGTGTGTGCGTGTGCGTGTGAGCGTGCGTGTGCGTGTCTGCGTGTGCGTGTGCGTGTGTGCGCGTGTGTGTGTGTGTGAATGTTGTCTTGTGTGTGATGTGTTGTGTGTGGCGTGTGTCGTATGTGTTGTGTGGTGTGCGTGTGTTGTGAGTTGTGCGTTGTGTGCTGTGTGGTGTGTGTGGTGTGTGGTGCGTGCGTGGTGCTGTGTGCTGTGTGTGTTGTGTGTTGTGTGTGTTGTGTGTTGTGTGTTGCGTGTGTTGTGTGTGTTGTGTGTGTTGTGTGTGGTGTGTGTTGCGTGTGCGTGCGTGCGTGTGTGCGTGCGTGCGTGTGTGCGAGCGTGTGCGCGTGTGTGCGTGAATGCGTACGTGCGTGTGTGCGTGTGTGCGTGTTGTGTGTGCGCGTGTGCGCGTGTGTGCGTTCGTGCGTGTTGTGCGTGCGTGCGTGTGTGCGTGTGTGCGTGTTTCAGTGTGTGCGTGATTTGCGTGTGTGGTGCGCGCGTGTGTGCGTGTGTGCGTGTGCGCGTGTGTTCGTGTGCGAGTGTGCGCATGTGTGCGTGTGCGCGTATGTGCGTGTGTGCGTGTGCGTGTGTGTGTGTGTGCGGGTGTGTGTGTGTGCGTGTGTGCGTGGGGCGTGTGCGTCTGTGAGTGTGCGCGCGTGTGCTCAAGACTGTGTGCGCCTGTTGTGCGTGTGCGCGTGCGTGCGTGGGGCGTGTGTGCGTGTGCGCGTGTGTGCGTGTGTGCGTGTGTGCGTGTGCGTGTGTGCGTGCGCGCGTGTGCGCGAGTGTGCGTGTGTGCGTGTGTGCGTGTTTGCGTACGTGTGTGTGTGCGTGTGTGTGCGCGTGTGCGTGTGTGCGTGTGTGCGTGTGCGTGTGTGCGTGTGTGCGTGTGCGCGTGTGCGTGTGTGCCTATGTGCGTGTGCGTGTGCATGTGAGTGTGAGTGTGCGTGTGGTGTGTGTGTGGGCGTGTGTGCGTGCGTGCGTGTGTGCGTGTGTGTTGTGCGTGTGCGCGTGTGCGTGTGTGCGTGTGTGCGCGTGTGTGTGCGTGTTGTGCGTGTGTGCGTGTGTGCGTGTGCGCGTGTGTGCGTGCGCGCGTGTGTGCGTGTGCGCGTGCGTGCGTGTGTGCGTGTGTGCGTCTGTGCGTGTGTGCGTGTACGTGTGCGTGTGCGCGTGTGTGCGTGTGTGCGCGTGTGTGCGTGTGTACGTGTGCGTGTGCGTGTTTGTGTTCGTGTGTGTGTGTGTGCGCGTGTGTGCGTGCGTGCGTGCGTGTGTGTGTGTGTGCCTGTGCGTGTGCGTCTGTGCGTGTGTGCGGGGGGGGGGCGGCTGTCTGGGGAGAGGAGGCAAATGCCGCAGTTCCTTCCGCTCGGTTCGGAAACTGGGGCTCCACAGGTGGGCACCCATTGAGCTCGTTCAGAGTATGGCTGAACTGAAGGGCGGCCGAGCGCACACTTGAGAAGTGCGTCTCCACTAAGACCAAAACGCCAGGGCTGTCGGTCAGATCTTCAACTCTGTGGGTGGCCCTCAAGACTGGCTCAGGGAGCGTAGCATTTCAATGAGGCCTAAGAAAGAGGAGGTGGCTGCGAGAGCTTCTGTTTCTCCTGCTCCTCTCCCTCCTCTTCCTCCCCCGTCCTCCAAGGAATTCCAGAATGGCCTCGGAACCAACATTTTGGGGATGCCGTGGGGCCTGCCAAAAATTCGCCGGCCCAACGGGCCAGAGGCGTGCTAAGATCTCCGGTAACTGCTAAATAATATTTCTACTTCGCGCGCGCGGGGCGGCCCCTGGGGGTCCCCGGACGAAAAGTACCCCGGGCGATCCCCGGCAGGGTCGGGTCAGAGATGGTTTTCCTCCTGGGCGCCGCCCCCGTGGCCCTCCAGAGAGCCCCAAGAAGGGCCACGAGGCCGCCAAGAGCCCTCCAAGATGGTTCAAGAGTGCTCCGAGATGCCACACGATCGTTCCAAGACGCCCAAGATGGCCCCCAGACGCCCCAAGAGGCCTCCAAGAGCACTCCCCAGAGGGCCCCAAGAGGCAAAATTCATTACTTTTCCTTAGGTTTTGGGCAGATTTTGGCGTGTCCATCTTTTCGGCTTCCCGACGCCCCAAGACGGCCCAAGAGGCCCCCAAGATCGCCCCAAGAGGGCCCAAGAAGCTCCCAAGAAGGCCCCAAGATGGCCCAAGAGGGCTCCAAGACGGCCCCAGAGGCATCCAAGACGGCCCAAGAGGGGCCCAAGAGGGCCCCAAGCGATGCCCCAAAGGGGGAACACAAAACAAAACTTCGAGCCCTCGGCCTTAAGAAGCCCCCAGGAGGCCTCAAGAGGCCCCTGAGAGGCCCCAAAAGCCCCCAAGAGGCCCTCAGGAGGCCCCCAAGCGACGCTGAAGAGGCCCCCCAGCGGCCCCAAGAGGCTCAGTCATGCGAAATGGGCCGGCGGAATGAGCGAAGCGATTCAATAACTTGGTCCCTGCCAAGGACATCCAAAACCATGTAGAGATATATGGAGCCGGAACATGTTTGGTGTTCACGCGCTCCCGAGAGGAAAGGGATATTACGGGAAAGCGGGAAACCCAAGGAAGCAGGTGGAATACGAAGATGCGGGGGCGCCGCATAGCGTCACACGAAGCTGCGAAAGACAACTGAACGCAGCTCAGCGCGACCCTTGTCCAGGACGAATGGATCTCTATATAGCCTACAGTGCCATCGCATGCCCAGAGGCTCGAGGCAAAGCTCAATCATGTTCCGCGCCGCGCAGGGAGGCTCATCCGTGCCCAATCCTGCGTGTGCCCGTATTGACAGATCGGCCGCAAAGGACAAGTGAGGAGCGAGTTCAGAGTGGAATGTTTCATGGTGGCTGGTAAAGGTGTTGCAACCTGGACAAGCCAGATCATCCCTAATGATCCCCATTGCTTTCTTTTGAACACGTCCCCGTCGTCGCCCTTGACAAATGCTGTGCGCCAAGATGAAGTAAACCACTAAGTGGAACGCTGTGTGTCATAATACAGACAAACACTAAGTCGGACATCAATTTCGCCAAAAAAGGCTAAAGTTAACCAAACATGAATTACTCGCGCATAGAAGTACAAAGCACTGGGTGAAGGGCACCAGAGCGTTGCACGATTTGAACTCATGATTGCATCGTTCGTGTGGGTATCGATTACGGGTTGGTCGCATGAATGCGGTGCCCGCTGACTTCTGTGGGTCCACCAGAACTGGAGACGGATGCAACGCACCAAGAGTCTCACGGTTATCTCATCAAAACAACAAGTGACACTATGACTTTCCCACATATCCACTACCGTGACCTCGGCGCATTGTGGTGTTCTGGTAGGAGGGGTCCTGCATTTTTCTGGTGCGACCCGTTCCCCTGCCCGCGACCACTCCAGAAAACAGTCCCCTAATCATGTTATCCAGCGCTACCCTCGGCCTCAAGACAAACTCCAGATGGGCCAAGGCCACATCATGAAGGCTGCCAGATGCCCCGAATCCAGCCCAAGACAGCCGAACGACCTCCTAGAGCCTCCAAGATGCCCCAAAGAGGCCCCAATCAACTCTGAATGGTCGACCGAAGAGAGCTCCAGCAGCAAGGTCCGACGAGACTCAACACAAAGGCAATCGTAGCTGTTGTTGATGGTTTGGGCTTCCCCAAAATCCCTCCAAGACAACCCGAAAGGCTACCAAAAATGCCACTAAGCAGTCCGACAGTGCCCACAAATGGCTCAAAAGGCCTTCCAAACTGCTCAGAGAACCACACAAACGCCCCAGAACGGGCTCATATGGTCCAGGAGCTGCTCTGGCCCCATACAGTCCCAGGGGCTCCCAAGACGCCCAAGAGAACCTCTGGGTACCTCCGATCGCCCCAGGAGAATTTCCAAGAGGGCGCCAACAAGTAAACAATAACGGCTTGCCAATTGTTTTCTCACATGTGGGACATACTGGCCCTTCCAAGCTTCCTTCAAGTGTCTTACGCAACCCGAAACACGTCAGGTCGATCCAATATGCCCCCGAAGGCCCCCAAGAGGGACCCGACAGGCCCAACAAGGCACCGAGATAGCCTCCCAGGATGCCCTAGAGACCACCCCGAGCGTCCCACGGGGAGCTTAGACGGTCCACAAAAGGGCACTGTGCATCCCCGGAGGTTCCCGAGACGCCCACGAGAGCCCCAGGAGGACCTCGGACGGTCTCAGGAGGACTTTCACGAGAACGTCAACAAGCAAAACAAAACAAAGGGTCCACTGGTTTGCCAACATATTAGACGCACTCGCCCCTTCGACCATCAGGGTGTCTGAGACTTCCCAAGAAGCCCCTCAGGTCGCCCCAAAACGACTCAAGAGAACCCCAAAACAGCCCAACCAAATCCCGACACTGCGCGGGAGACCCCTTGTGAACACCATCAGAAAAGCCCTAAAAAGGGAAATCCAAAGGGGCTCCGAGGGATCACCCCGCAAAGCTGCCCCCGACACCCCTGGCGCGCCCCCAAGGGAGGCCCAGAGCCCCTCAACAGGCTCCCAAAAGGCACCCTAGACTGGCGAAGAACCCACCCATATGCAGCTGTGGGCACCGTCGTTGTATGCATCGTATTTGCAGGAGTTCCCTGTGGGGCCACGAAACGCGCGAGGGGTGTGCCAAACTGTGTCCAGCAGGCGCATGCGAAAGCAGCCTTTGGGGCCGTCGGTGGAGTTCCCTATGGGGCAACGAAACGCGTGAAAGGTGTGCCGAAATAGGTGCGGTGGGCGCATGCGAACGCAGCCATAGGGGCCGTCGAAGAGCTCCCTATGGGGCCACGAAGCGTGTGATGGGTGCCGAAATGGGTGCGATGGGCGCATGCGAACGCGGCCACTGGGGCCTTCGGTGGATTTCCCTATGGGGCCACGAAGCGTGTGAGGGGTGTGCCGACATGGGTGCGGGTGGCGCATGCGGGCGGTGGCACTGGGGCCGTCATTGGTGCTCCCTACGGGGCCACGAAACGTGTGAGGGGAGTGCTGACACGGGTGTGGGTGACGCATGCGGGCGGTGACACTGGGGCCTTCGGTGGAGCTCCTTCTGAGGCCACGAAACGTGTGAGGGTGCCCGAATGGGTGCGCGTGACGCATGCGACGGGTGACATTGGGACCTTCGGCGGAATTCCCTGTGGGGCCACGAAAGGTGTGAGGGGTGTGCCGAAGTGGGTGTGCTTGACGCATGCGGGCGGTGGCGCTGGGGCATTGGGTGGAGCTCCCTATGAGGCCACGAAGCGTGTGAGCGGTGTGCCGAAGTGGGTGTGCGTGACGCGTGCGAGCGGTGCCACTGGGGCCTTCGCTGGATTTCCCTATGGGGCCACGAACCGTGTGAGAGGTGTGCCGAAATGGGCGTGCGTGACGCATGCGGGCGGTGGCACTGGGGCCTTCGGTGGAGTTCCTTGTGGGTGGGGCCACGAAACGTGGGAAAGGTCTGCCGGAATCGGTGTGCGTGACGAATGCGGGCGGTGGCCTTGGGGCCTTCGGTGGAGCTCCGTGAGAAACGTGTGAAGGGTGTACCGAACTAGGTGTGCGTGACGCATGCGGGCGGTGGCACTGGGGCCTTCGGTGGAGCCCCCCCTTATAGGGCCACGTAACGGGTGTGCTGAGACGGGTGATGTCGATGATGCAGCGGGAGGAGGAGAAACGCGGGGATCGTCTTTCAAAGCGAGGAACCAACACAACAGGATGGCTGGGGAAAAGACGAATATCGACGTTACCATCCTTGTCCCCCTTCATGAGTCCACGCCCTCTTCCTCATTATCCTCCTCCTTTTTCCCCCTCCCCCTCATCCTCCATCCATTCTTTTTCGCGCACCTGCTCTCTGTCGCGCCCCCCAGACGCGTCGGCACGGCCGGCCGTGCGATTCGCCTGGGGCCTTCCCAAAACGTATTAAATTGGAACTTGGTCTTCGCATCGGTATCACGGGTGGACGGCAAGCATTTTTCCAAATTGTCATTATCTCTTTTGCGCCGCACACATTCGCTCCAAGAGTTTCCACCAACTACGCGAAAACAATTTTCAAAATGCGAATGTCCCCTACGCGCCGCGCGCATTCGCCTGAAAATTTGCAGCCGGTTTCAACGATGAAGGGGGGTTGTTTGCCAAATGGTGGTTCCAAACGCCGCGCAGCCAGCGCCCGAAGTCCCATGAATGGCGTTCTGGCAAGACGCAACCAACACTTGTATTCGGTGCATTCAAACCCCAATACATGCGTTTTCCTACGAGTGAAGATTCTCAAGCGGTTGTTCTCGAATCGGTCATTGCCAATAATGAGATGGCATTCTTACACCACCCTCTGAAGAGGGGACTTGGAAGGAGGGTGTATTGCAACATCGTCGACGCAAATTGGGGTTACATTGGTCATCGTTTTCCTCCTCCTCTTCCTCTTCTTCCTCCTCATACTCCCCCATCCCCCTCTTGTTCCTCCTCCTGTTCCTGCTCCTGGTCCTCCTCCTCTTCCTCATGTTGTTTCTCCTCCTTCTCTTCCTCACCATTACCATCATCAGTTAACCACCATCGACATCAGCATCATCATCATCACCGCCACCATCATCATCATCATCATCAGCATCATCATCATCATCACATCATCATCATCATCATCATCATCCTCCTCATCATCATCATCATCATTATCATCAACATCATCATCACACTCATCATCATCAGCATCATCACCATCACCATCATTAGCATCATATTCCTTTCCCCCGTTGTCAGGTCCACCAATTCCTCCTCCACCTCGCCCCCCGTTCCCCAGCCATCCTTCCCTTATCCAGCCCTGTTTGCCGTTAATTGTCGCCCACGCGTTTTTCTACCCCGTCGGTGCGCTCCATACTTCCCCTCTCATTTCCCTGGCCACTTTTGTCCGCCCCTGGCTGCTCGGCGCGGCGAACTCACGCGGCAGCGCGCTTGCGCGCCTTGCGTTGATGGGCGCGTCCTTGAATGTGGCTCACGCGGCCGGGTGCCCGTCGAACTTCTGGACCTTTGCGACGCGCGCGCCCGCGCGCGGATCGCGCGCGCCCCGATTTCGCCCCCCCCCCCCCCCCCCCCCCCCGCGACCCCCTGCAACAGTAAAACTCGACGCGGTGCGCATCGGCTCTTCGGAATCCTCGCAAACCATGGCAAAACCAATTCCCCCGCCCCGCGCTAGCGAACGACCGTCGGGCGGGGGCCGCGGCCGACGCCGACGCGGGGGGCCCGCGACGGCCAGGCACCGGCGCGCGCGCGCAGGCCGAGCCGAAGGACACAATCGGCGACGTGGAACTCGGGCGAGGCTGTTCATTTGGGCGCGGGCTGACGACTAGCCTCAGCCCCGTGGAAAAAGCCGACGAGAGGCGAGGGCCCGAAAGGCCGAAAAGGGACGAGGGGCGGACCCAGGACCCAGAATCAGAGCCGACCGAAAGGACCGACCGACAAACCAAGGACCGAAACCACGAGGGCCACAGTCAGCAAAGCCAGAGACGCTGGCGGCAGGCAAGCACGGCAACTGCTGGCACCGTCTCTCGGCGCGGATTTCAAACCCTGGCCCTCTGTCGCAGCCGAGCTGCCAGCACCAGGAACAGGCACCCTCCGCGCTGTAAACTTTGCGCAGGCCCCCCCACCCATATGAGGAGAGGGGGGGGAAGGGCGGAGAGAGGGCGGGGGCCAACGCAGTCGCAGTCGACTAAGGCGGGAGGAAAAAACAAAGAGGAGCATTCTCCCGCCCCGCGGTGCAGAGAGGTCGCCAGGCGGAGGTCGCGGCCGACGCGCGCGCAGGGGGCCCGAGGCGGCCAGGCCCCAGCGCTCGCGCGGGCCGAGCGGCGCCGCTCAGAGGAAGGAGCTCCTCTGCGCGCCGAAGGGCGCGATCGGCCATGCCGATGCTCCAAGCCCTTGCGCAGCGGCGAGGTTGTGGCGGGCGGCCGCAGGCGGGGGGAATCGCGCGGCAAGGCCAACTTCAGAATGGGAAGCGACATGGTGGCCGCCAGCAGCGGCGATGGCCGCTTCGGACAGCGGCGCGCCCAGAGCCGACAGCAAATGGTTCCGCGACGCACGGGGGCCGCTCTGCCCGAAGGGCGAATGCGGAACGGCGGAGCGCAAGAGCAAGGACACCAGCTCCAAGCTGGGCCCTGAGGCGCTCCGCAGCCGCCGTCAGGCGCGCCGCGGCGCGGCCCCCTCACGCGCCGAGGGCGCCGGGGCGGGGCCAGCGCGGGCCCGCCGACCCCCTGCCCCAGAGAAGGGGCGGCTGGCGGGCATCTGGCCCCAAGTATGAAGGCCGCTGCACGGCCCAAGACTCCTTTTCGGGGTCGCAGGCGTCGCGAGATAGCGCCGCGGACAAGCGACTTTGCCACGCCTGCTCGGCGAACATATTTTGCGCCACCTTGGCAACCAAACGCCGCGTCGAAAGCAAGCAATATCACCCTTCAATTAATTGAAAAAAACGCGCCTGACGTTGCGGCGCCTCTCGCGCGCGGCCTGGCTAGCAGAGCAAGGGCAACCGATGCCGGCGCCAAAACAAACGCACTTCGTCTGCATCTGCGCAGCTGTCGCGCGGCGACGCGCGGCCGCGCGGCCGCGCGGCGGCGCTGGCGGGCCCCGCGCGGTAAATCAGAACCGAAAAACGAAATGACGCCACGCGCGATGTCGAGTTGACCCCCCGACGTCGGGACGCGATGTTTGTTGTTCGCGCGAATGCGGCCTCGACGCCGCGAACAAAGCGTTTCGCGCGCGCCGCGCCGGGCAGGTTGGTCGCGACCTCCCAGGCGGAAGAGGTCCGAGCATTGAGGGCCGAGGAGGGAATAAACCATGCAAGCGATGCCACAAGCGACAACGAGAGAAAACTCAGCCCAAGCCCGCTCGATAGGCAGTGGCATGAAACGAAACGCAGCGGGCCGGGGCAAATTGGCGAAGGAAGCGGGCGCAAACGGGGGAGGCCTGGGCCTGGGCGACCTGCGCCCTGAGCGCCAAGGGAACTCGTGGACCCGACGGCGCGGCGCGAGTGAAGCTCATCAACGGGGGGAAATTCACTCGCCGAAACGGCGGGGGCATCGCCGCAGCCATTCCGAGGTCGCGAGATACCCCGTCGCGACGCGTCTTCCGCCGCAGCGCGTGCGGCTCGCGCGCGGGCGAGCGCGCGCGTTCGCGCGAGCACAAAAACTCGCTCGCGCGCGCATGAAATCAACGCCGCGCGCAGTTGTGCGCGCAATCCGTTTTTTGCCCGCCGTTTTTTCCGACGGCCCGACGCGCGGCGCCATTTGTCCCCACTTGTCATCACTTTGTCACCACTTTGTCATCACTTTGTCCGCAACAAAAACGCGCGACAACCCTATTTGTCATCACTTTGTCACCACTTTGTCATCACTTTGTCATCACTTTGTCGCAAGGTTTGTCTCCGTTCCCCTTCCAAGCTGCGAAACCCCAAATGTTTCCTTCCGCGCATCGATCTGCGGCCCGTTCAGGCAATGCCGCGCCAGCAACCGCGGGGCCAACGCTACAAACGCAACGCGCGATCTGCGCGTTTGCTGAAACTGGCCTGATGTCGCGCGATGCGGTTTGCCGCCGCGCCTCCAGCCAGCTGGAAAACTCGGGAATGAATTCGCGTCGTTCACGCCAATGCAGCCCCGCTGGGGTCGTCTGGGACCCCCCCCCAGCCTGCGCCCGCGCGCGCCCCCCCAGCGAGCCTTGACGGCGCAAGCTTCAAACCCGCTCCGCGACCCCCTCGCGGGACGCCTGATTCAAATGCGACGCGGTCGGGGGTGCCCTTGCGACCTCAAGCCACCGCAGGCTGCTCGTAACCTTTTCTCGCTCGGTCCCCCGCTGCGCGCGCTCGCCCCCCCGCCCGCTATATCCCCCCAATTCCCCCTCCTTCCCGCCCCTGCCCCCGCCCCCGCCCGCCCCCGCGGGGCCGGCGGACGGGGCGGGCCGCGCCCCATACATCGCATTGCATTTTGCACCCGCGCCGTCGCATTGCATCGGCAGACGCTGCGTTGAACTGGGCGCGGCGCCGCCGCGTGTTCGGCGCGTCTCCGCCCGATGCGTAGCGCGCCGTGCCCCCGTTCCCGTTCCAGCGCCTGCTTTGTATCTCGTTTCATCCGCGCAGCCGACGCGGGCCCCGCCGGCGCCCCGACCCCTGCGCCCCGAATGCTTCTTCTCGTGCAGATGTTCCGCCTCCTGTCTCGGCCTTGCCTCGGGGCGACGCCGCTGGCCGCTCGGGGGCTCGCGCGACCCTGGCGACGACGGCGGTGGAACTTCAGGGAGCTCGAAGCCCGCCGACGCACGGGGCTGCGCGCGGCGCGAAGCCAGGGCCGACGACGCGGGAAATAGATACTTTTACGGCGGGTCTTGGGGGCAACAACGGCCCTCATAGCCCCAAGGCCGCGGGTCGCCAGCCGCGGCCGCGGGCGGGGCCAGGGGCGGCCCTCAACGCCACGAGTGCGCCGGGGCCGCGGGCGGCGATGGGCCGGGGTGGTCTCGGTCCGAGTCGCCCCTCCCGGGTCGCCGCCCGACGGGCCGCGCGGTCCGTTGCGCGGCCCGCGGGCTTCGGCGGGAGGGCCGGGGCCCGAGGGGCCGCGGCTCCGGCGCCAAGGAGCTCGATCGGCGGAGGCGGGCCCCCCGGCGCCGCTCGCGGGAGCGGCCACGTCGTCAGAGAGGCCCACGTGCCGCCCCAAGGCTCCGGGGGGCGTAAGACCCGGGCACGGGGGACTCGGAAATCCCCGACGAGGTCGTCAAAAAAATGACGAGGCCGAGCCTGCATTTTGACGAGGCCTCCCGCTGCAGACATCCCACGAAACTCCTCCTCCTCAAAATCCGAGGCGCGGTCGTCAAAAAAGGATGGCGAACCCGAGTCCCGGCAAACCCGGGTCTTGCGCTCCCCCGAAAGGCGCCCGCCCACGCGCGCGCGCGCGCCGGTCGCGGCCGACGGCGTCGCCGACTCGACAAGAAGAGTCTCAGGCGGATCGCGGGGCGCGCGAGCAGCGCGAGCCTTGGCCGCTGGTGACTGAAGGACTGCGAAGACCCCTTTTCCAAGACGGCCCCCAGCTCCGACGCCGGACAACCGCCCCGCCGCATGAGGAGGAGCCAGCAGGGCCTCTCGGCGGAGTCAACAGACCGAAAGACCTCGCGGGCAGCTCGGGGAAATCGGCCACAGACAAGCCCTCGCGCGCGCCCCGGGCGAAATCCCGGCGAGGACGACGCTGGCTCCGCGGCGGCGCGGCGGGGGCGGGGCCCGCAGAATCGGGCTCGGGCCCGAAACCGCGGCCCGAGCGCTGCCCTGCGCCACTGGCAGCTGCGGCCGATGCACATCGGATGCGAGGGCGGCGCAGCGCGGGCACCAACGCGCAGCGCAGTTAGTCCCCGCGGCGGGCCTGCCCGCCAGGCGCGCGGCGCCGAGGGCTGCCCCTACCCTGGGGAGGGCTGGAAGTCAGCAACCGAGGGCGAGGCGGCCCCGGGGCTGCTCTGCAGAGAGGCGCCGAGCTTGCGAGCCGCGGCGGCGGCTGAGAAAGCAGCGCGAAACTCACCCTGCGGGGCCGCAGCAGCATCGCTGGAGCGCCGCATGCCCGCCAACTTAACTCTGCCTGGGGCCGCGCCGTCCGCCGCCCGAGCAGACGCGGGAGGCGCAGCGAAACTTCCCATGCGGGGCCGTAGCAGCATCGCTGGAGCACTACATGCCCGCCAACTCAACTCCGCCCGGGGTGGCGCCGCCCGCCGCCCGAGCAGGCGCGGGGGGCGCCGCGCGAGGCAAGTCGCCCGCGGCCGCCGATCGAGCAGAGACCCCGCCCCGCCCGACTTCGACAACCGGCGAAAAACCAAGAGGGGGGGCTACCCCCCGCCCGGCGAGGCCCGGCGGCGAAGGGAAACGCGCGACTCGGGCCCCCACCAGGGGCCGAAAAGCGGGGCCCGAGGCGGCATCGATGGCCAAGGCCTCTCGAAGCGGGCGACCTCTGGAGCGCGCGCGCCCCGCGCCCCGAGGGCCAGGCGCGGGGAGGGCGCGCCCGACAGCGCCCCGCGCGAAGGCCACGTTGCCCAGCAAGGCAACGAAAGCAAGGCGAAGCCGCGTCGGGCGGGAAAGGAAGGGAAAGGAAGCGGATGTCAGCGCCCGTCGCCAGGCGCGCGCCAGCGGAGGGCGCCTCGGCGCCAGCTGTCAGGCGCGCGCCCGCGAGACTGGTCGCTGCCGCGGCGGCTTTCTCGGGGGGCGAGCGCAGGAGCTGCGCGTGGCAGCCCCTCGAACGTCCGCGGCGAAGGCTCACGCTGCGCCGCGGTGCACGGTGCAAGGCGCGGCGCGTCGGCGCGTGAGCCCCCCTCTCCCCATTCTGCTCAGATGGGCACTCTGCTCCTCTGCCCCGGAGGCCAGGGATTGCGATGGCGGAAGAGGGCGGGGGGGAGTTTTGCGCCGTCGCTGGCGAGGCGGGCGCCAAGGACCACCTGCCCGAAAAGCCGGGGCGACCCAGGAGGGACTCAGAGCCAGAACCGCGACGGGCCGGAGAGCCCGCAGCTCCTCGAGCCACGCCCCGCGGGCTGGAGATACCTGCGCGCGGCAGGAAGCGGCGCGGGCCGCTGCCTGCCCCGCCTGACGCGGACCGTCGGCCCCGGCGCTGGCCCAAGACAGACGGAGCACAAGGGCAGACCCGACCGATCCTGATCCCGCGACGGGTAAACGACCTGAACACCACCGCGCAACTGAAGAACAACCTGCGCGGCGATGGCACCGCGAGCCCCCGACGCCCTGGCCGCGCGCGCGCGGGGGGGGGGGGGCGGGGGGCAAACGGGGCAAGCTCAGGGCCGAAGCAGCTGCAGACAACCACGACGCGCGCGAGGACGAGATAGAACACTGCGGCTGATCTTCACAACGACACAGCACTAATCACCCAATGCGAGAAACGAGTCAGCGAACAACTGTTAATCTTCACCCCCACTCAACCCCCGCGACCCTTAAAACCATGTCCACGCGAAGGGCCCAGCCATATGATGCCGAGGGTGCCGCGAGGCAGCTGAAAAGGAGCATGGGGGGAGCAGTGAGGGGCGTGCCAACGTGGGGCGGGTATGCCATGCGGACCCTGCCGCTCGGGTTTTGGATAGGGCTTTCTCTGTAGCCACGGCGCGTGCGAAGCGTGACCCGGATCGAATGCGGGTGCGTCATCCGGACCCTGCCGCCGGAGTCTTTAAGTGGACCCTCCCGTCGGGGTCACGAAACGTGTGAGGGGCACGCCGGGTCGGATGCGGGTACGCCATGCGGACCCTGCCGCTGGGGCCTTCGGTGGAGCTGCTCATGGGGCCACGAAACGCGTGAAGGATGCGCAAAGTCGGGCACGGGTACGCAATGCGGCCCTTGCCGCCGGGGCCTTCGGTGGAGCTCCCTCTGAGGCCACGAAACGTGAGGGGTGAGCCGAATCGGGCGCATGTACGCCATGCAGACCCTACCGCTGGGGCATTGGGTGGAGCTCCCTATGGGGCCACGAAACGTGCGAGACTTGCGCCGAATAGGGTGCGGGTGCGCCATGCAGAATCTGCCGCTGGGGCATTCGGTGGAACTCCCTGTGGGGCCACGAAGCGTTCGGGGGGTAAGCTGAATCGGGCGCGGGTGCGTCATGCGGACCCTGCCGCTTGGGCCTTCGGTTGACACCGCTGCCGGGCCCCCCTCATGGGGGGCCACTCAGCGTGAAGGGCGTGCAGAGTCTGGCACGGGCACGCCATGCGGCCCTTGCCGCCGGGGCCTTCGGTGGAGCTCCCTCTGAGGCCACGAAACGTGAGGGGTGAGCCGAATCGGGCGCATGTACGCCATGCAGACCCTACCGCTGGGGCATTGGGTGGAGCTCCCTATGGGGCCACGAAGCGTGCGAGACTTGCGCCGAATAGGGTGCGGGTGCGCCATGCAGAATCTGCCGCTGGGGCATTCGATGGAGCCCCCTGTGGGGCCACGAAGCGTGCGGGGGGTAAGCTGAATCGGGCGCGGGTGCGCCATGCGGACCCTGCCGCCGGGGCCTTCGGTTGACCTCGCTGCCAAGCCCCCATTATGAGGGGCCACTCAGCGTGAAGGGCGCGCAGAGTCTGGCACGGGCACGCCATGCGGGCCGCGCGGGCCCTGCCGCCGGAGCATTGGGTGGAGCACCCTATGGTCCGCGAAACGCCCGAGACTTGCGCCGAGTCGGTTGCGGGCGCACCATGCAGAATCTGCCACTCGGGCCTTCGGCGGGGCCCCCAATGAGACCACGAAGCGTGCGAGGGGCGTGCCGAATCGAGCGCCGGCGCGCACGATGGCGATGAGATGCGGGCACGCGCAGGGCAGAAACCCCGCCGCGCAGGGTACTCAGGGGAATCTACCCGCCAAAAGCGGGCCCAGCGTGTGCCCCCAAAACATCGCTTCGGCACTCCCAGGCGACTCCCCGTCGCCACTGGCGACAAGACTGGGAGAACAAGAAAAAGAAGAGCACGTGGAAACAACATATATATATATATATATATATATATATATATATATTACTAAAACAAGATATGAAAATGCTTTGTTTTTATTTTGGTATATTTTTTCTAGCACAGTCAACTGGATCGCAAACGACGTGCAAGGATCAGAGTTGCAACGGCAACTCGATCAAGCTAACACGATATCTAGTTCACGGGGCACTCCAAGGCCAAAATCGTCATCGGGGCTCTCCAGGCCCAAATTCAAATGATATTAATACCGAAGTTGTGATACCAATTAATCAACCAGACAGCGTAAAACGCATGGCGCGAGGCAATCCAGGTGCGTGACATCGAAATAGTCAGGGGAGTGGTGATTTGCACAGGTCGTACTCAGACGCCTTCCCATGACAGTACATACACTGTGGTACTATTTTGCACTGAGTGCCAAACGACAGTAAACGATATAATGTCGACGTTAATACATAATAGAATGTACGAAAATTGAATATTGAATAAATCCGCAAAGATATACATTATCAATACCAACGAAAACGACTTCCAAATAATTGAATCAAAACTGTCCAATCAACGAAACATCTATAAGTTGTACTACTGTTGGCCCCCGACACGATTACCACGATCAAAAACAAACTCGCGCGCCCCATCGACCCTTCTCCTTGCGACAGAGGCAGCGCCGCTCCAGTTCGGCCCAGCACGGCGAACGCCCCGACTGGGTTGCAGGGGATGCAGGTCGGAGACATGCCCCAAGCTGGCGCCGATGGAAACATCCGCGCGGGCCTCGCATTGCAGCCACAGGTTGCCCGCCGCCGCACTCGGGAAGATTATCCGATGAACTCCCTCCTGAATCTCGGAAAGCGCACAAATGGGAACGGGCAAATTACTCTCCGCCCCAGCAAGCAGGGCCTCATCACCACCACCGATCATGAGGTGCACGGGGCCACTGAACTGCTGAACGGAAGTCGTACCTCGACCCCATCGTCTTCCACGGCGGCGCCGCGGCTTGCCTTCATGTTGGCATGGCTATCCTTCACAGGACTCTACCCGAAGGATTCGGCCATCGACAGCGCAGTGCCCGCCGAGAGATATACGCAAAAGAATGTCCAGCAGCGCGTGGAAACTATTGCGGATGCCACGGGGAAGGATTGGCAACGCCCTCATTGGCCAGACAGCGGGGCCGACGATTGCACGCGACGTGAACAAGCACGCCGACAACCCCATGCCCCCGCATGTCTCGGGGCACGGACTCACATCGGCCAACTTCCCCGATATCCCTCGAGAGACTGTCAAGCTGCCTCCAAGGCCGCCGACGGCCCCACGCACGTCAGACACGGCGGGCCACGTCGGCAAGATTGCCGAGGCGCTGCAGAACACTTGCCGCCGTATCTTCCACATTTTGACACCCAAAGGTACGAGATGAAGACATCATCTTGGGCGCCTGCACGCGGAGGCCTCGGCGGCAAGGATTCCCTGCCGGCGCCGGAAGAAGAACCAACAGAGAATGCAGACCTCGAGGCGACGGGCGCGCTGAAACCGTCTGACCCCAGCGCGAAGCCATGGAAACCCAACAGGCCTCGCCCAAGCGACGTCCCTGCGGACAAAAGCGCCGGTGGTTTCCATTGAGAGGATCTCTCGGCCGCCCCGAGTGCCACTCCTCCACGTTGGTCGGCATTTACGGACGGTCGATACCTTGTAGGCATGCCCCTCAACGATAACGATTGGGCCCCTCCTTTGTAGGAAAACTTCGGACTCGCGGTCATCCACGCTCTCGGCCCTAAAATCACGCCTTCCAATGAGGTTACCTTACGCGGCGACTTCAATTGCATCATGGAGAGTACATATCAAAGCGGCAACAAAAGCAAGAAAATCACCCCCCCCTGCAAAGGAATCGCTGAGATGAACGACGCGAGGCTCCGCAGACAGATTGCGCATGTCTCTAATCCTGCGTTCGTCTCCCTCGTCTGTCCTTGGACGCATGATTCAATGCCGAAAAGGTGCCGCGTTGAGCGACCCGGCATCTGGATGCGCGATGACATCCTACCGTGGGCCATGCAGAAGTCCCAAGACAGACTGGCTCACGCATGACGCCCCCGTCGGTTGCAACTTACCACTGTTGCCTGAAGCTGGCGGAGACGCCCGCGCGGATGACGAAGCTGCTGCGCAACCGGGACACCACGAAGAGATGCGCTACAACCTGGACTCCATCCTGGCCTCCCCAAATCCGCGCAACAAAGAGCGACAAAACATCATCGCCCTGATGCGTCTGGCCACGGCAAATGGAGGAACTTGCGCCCACAGCGTGCTCGCACTACCTTGTTCCCCAACAGGTACGAGCACTGGATGCCTGCAAACAACGGTGTGGTTTCAGCCCTGCCTCAGCATGTCAAGGTCAACATGTCGCGTTGCATCGACGTGATGAACTACTTCCGCTGCCCCACCGTGATGAGCCCAGGCAAAACAAAGCAGTGGAGTCTCGGAGATACGTTCAACGACCTCACCAATGACACCGTATCCATGTTTACTGGCAGAGGCATTGCAGTCCTCCCAGTGGAACAATGGATTGCGACGCAGGGTCGCGCACACGACAAAGCCTGGCACGCCATCAAGAACGAGCATAACATTGTGCAGTTAGCACAGCAGTTCATGCACGGTGCCACGGTGCGCAATTTGAGCGCAGTCCCCATGCCGTTGGCTACCCAGCCATTTCTATTTCGCCACCCCCAGATCAAACCAGTCACGGACTTTCAGGGACATACGCAGGCCCTCGAATTGCGCGCTGCTCTTCGTGCGCGCCTGGAGCAATCCACGCAATGTTAACGTCGCCATAACCGTGAGGGGCTGCAGCTCAAGGCACTCGGTGATTATGAGTTGGCTATGTGGATGAACCAGACAATTAAGTCCATATCTACCGCAGCTGAGGCCATCCCACCCCCGCCGCCGGCGGTGACGCCCGCGCCAAGCATGCCTTTTGATGCCCCGACACTTTGGGCCCAAGCCCCCTCGAGACCCCATGAGAGGCCCAGACCATCGGCGCCAAGCGCAACCACTCCCGCGCGCGCCATGGCAGCGCCAGCAGGCCACGGCAGGGCATGGGCGCGCGCTCAGAGACAGAAGCACCAGCGGGGGACATGACCTGAGCCCGGCGGCGGGGGCGCGCGAAATTGTCGTCTGGAGACGCTTCTCTGGCGCCGCCGCTGCGGGCGCGCCCGCCGGCGCAAAGCCCATCGGCGAAGGTTGGAGACGAAGATGGGGGCGAGGCGAATCCAGCGGCGACTCCGAAGCCAACTGCCGGCGTTCCCACCCGCGCACGGGAACAGTCGTAGGCGGCGCCAGGAAGCGCCCCATCGGACGCATCAGGCGCCGGGGCGCGACGCGACGTCCAAGGCGCGCGAGCGCGGGCGCGCGCGAGCGGCGGCGGCGGCAGCGGCGAGGCAGGGCGGAGCTCGCCAAGAGCGGCCACAAGCGACGCGGAACTGCCTTCGCCTGACAGGGGGGAGATGGGCATCGCGGATTCTCTCGCCCTCTCCGCGCTGTCGCTGCGCCCTCGCGCCGTCGAAGAATCTGCGCGCATGGAGGCGCTGCCCCCCAGCGGGGGGCAGGGCCACGCGGCGGAGTCAAAGACGAAGCGTAGCGCGGCGACGAAAAACGTAAACTGATAGGCCGATAACCTGCGCACGCGGGTTAACGACCAGAGATTGGACCCGGCGCAATATCCCGCAGGCAGAGGCGAGAAAGGAAGAGGGTCGCAGGTCCTTCTCCAGGGTGACGCGATGGAGGCAGCGCGGTATGTTGCGCCAATTACTCGAGGCATTCGATATAGTGACGATACGAGCGGACTTCGAACACGCGCGAGGGATGAGGGCGCGCGTGCGCGTATAAGGATACGAACGGAGAGCCGATCCTATACGCATTTCCGCTGGCAAAGGATAAAGAGGAAGAGGTTAGCTACTCCTGTTCCAGGGCGCTGCGCGGAGCGCAGCGCGGCATGTATGCCGATGAAATTGAGTCAATACGTTAGCGGCATATGTCGATAGGATGGCGATATGAACGGGCTTCACACGCGCACCCCGCCCCGAGCCCCGCCAGCTCCACAATGGCCTCGGGCCCGCGGGAAACGACGGCGGGGCTCGGAAACAGATGTGCGGGGTCCACTCAAAGCACCGCAGTATCTACCGCACCTCCAAACGAGGTCGCATCGGCTAGGGGGGCAAGAAAAGGGCCACCCCCGCCACGCAGGGTACTTAGGGGAGTCTACCCGCCATGAACGGGCCCAGGGTGCGCACCAAAAAAACGCTTCGGCACACCTGGGCGCCTCCCCGCCACCGCGGGTGACAAGGCTGGGAGAGCATGGGAAAAGAGATCCAATGAAGAACACTACTGCGATGCACATGTCTCCACCGGCGCACAGTGACTAGCGCGCAAAGTAATGGATCGAAGCTGCGACGACAACTTCGCCAATGGTAAAAGATCTCTCAATCACGGGGCTCTCCAGGCCCAAATCGCCCCAGGGCTCTCCAGGCCCGAATTCAGTCAGCAGTAAGACCGAAGTTGCGAGAACAACTGATCCACTATGCAAAATCGATGATGCGCGGCGCCACATAAAGCAAAAACGCACGGCCAATGTGACAACGTAGATGATGGCGAGCGTCGCCTCGCAAATTTCACGAGAACTATGCTTTGCGTGTTTCGTACTCTGTGTCTTCCGACTTGTCATGAAAGTAAAATGCGCCAGATGCGATAATCTTGTTGGATAGCGACCTGCCGTGTTGCAATGATGCCCTAAGTGCCAACTTGTCCTAAACGATGTCAAACATGTCAAAATGTGAATCAAAGGCAAGTAAGATGAAGCATGCAGTACGTCTTCGAAACTGCAAGATAACAACATTACATAAGACAAACGAGACAGCATGGCCAAGAGCATGTCCAGATAATCGTGTCATGAAAAAGCACAGAAATAATCATAATCTCCATGGTGCAGTTATCGTCAAAATCATGCCACTAGACCGTGCACTGCCGATTGTCCCAGGCGCGAATGCCGCGCTCGTCAAACCATCCAATCGCACGCGCACTGCAGTGATCCAGCCAAATGTATTCACGGTCAGTCTCACAAATGCAAATCCACTTGTTCAGGGAATAGGACCAATAGCGGAACGGTTTCGCGCCGGCGGCGTTCGACATCGCGGCTGCGGCGCTGGGGCGCACAACTGCGGCCGCGCCCCCCGTGCCCCGCCCCCCGCGAGCTCCGCCTCGGAGGCGCAGTCGGTCTCCGCGCGCTCGGCGCGGGCCCGCCGCCCCCAGTCCAGCCGGCGCCGTGGGCAGGGCCGCCAGAAGGAACATCGCGGCGCGGACGTGGAGGCGCACGGGCGAGGGGCGAGGCGATCGGGGTCGGCAACGGAGGCAAGACCAGCGCCCCCCTTGCATTTCGCAGCGCCTTTCGGGGCCTGCCCGTGGAGCTCAGCCCGCGCAGCGCGGCTCATCGTGCCCCATCCTCTCCCGGAGGGAGCTGAAAAGGCGATGGGCCCACGCTTGAAACGCTCGCCTCGGCCGAGCGCCCCAAGGGCCTGCAGCGGCCCGCGAATCCCTGCCCCGCGCTGCCGCGACGAATTTGCGCAGCGAGGCGCATGTCATCGAGCGTGAACGGCGGCTTATCATCGGCCGACCTTCCGTCAGTCATCTGAGCATTGAAGCGCGGGCATTCTCGAAACCTCGCCACCGCGTCGACAGATGGATGGCATAGAACCGCGTTCTCGCCCGGGCCACCCGCGCCTGCGCCGCCCAGCCTGCAGGCCAAAGCAGAAGGGTGAGCCAGCAACGAGCCATCTCCTGCGGCGCCCCCCCGCCTGCGCAGCCTGCCTGCGGAGGAAGCCCCTCGCCCCCGATTCATCGGAGCGCGCGCCTTGGAAACGAATGTCAGCGTCCGCTCGCGTGATCTGCACTACGATTTGGGCGTTCAAATTGTTCCGAATCCAACGATGAACGTTGGCGAGGAAATCAATGAGCAGCCCCCGCCCCCCCGAATTGCCGCGGCGCCCGGCGCACCTCGCGGGCGCCACCATCGAAGTTATCGGAGGAAACACGGTAGATGCCCTCGCAGCGGCGCTTTTCAGTCTGGATATCCCCGGCGCCTTCTTCAACGAGCTTTTTTGACGCGGATGCGGGCGTCGCCGCCGGCGGCCAGAGATCGACCGAGATCGCGGAGAGCACGATCTGGGATCAAACGAGCGCGATCGGCGGCAAGATCGGCGGCGGGCGATTCCAATCCATGTTCGGCCATCGGATCGGAAAGGTCACCCGCCGAGACGGGCTCGCGAGAGTGGCGGGCAGAGGCCGCGCCATGATGATCAGCCATGAGCTGCTCTGCCTTGGCGAGGAGCTCGCACTCCTCCTCATCCTTCTCGGCGCCTTCCAGACTCCGCCCGCAGGGCCGTAATTTCCCCCCCTGGGTCGCTGCGCCACCCGGATCAGGGCGAAGACCAGGGGGACTGGAAGGGCTCGGAAAGGCGGCAGCCTGTGATTTAAAAAAATTGTGCTTCAGCGAATTGATGTCTATCTTGCCGAGCTCCATCGGGCCGCCCAAATAACTCTCGCACCTCTTATCCGTCACCGCGGCATCTGCCCATAAGCTGCGCAGAACCTCGAGAGCGGGATGGTTGTCATGAGTGTCGTCTGGCGATCTCCACTAGGCGCTTAGTGGCGTCTTCTGCGATGATGGCGCATAGGAATGGAATCCAGTGGAAACATACATACTCGTCATCATCTCTATAAATCGCGTTCCTCATAAACGCATGAATGAAACAGTTTTGTCCGCAGACGCCGGGCAACTGCGGGCCCAATCGACTGCGGGGTCAAACGTCATGCGATAGTATGGCGAGTTAATGTTGAAAAGAAGCTTGTTGTCGATGTGGTTGAGGTACTGGAATGCGTCGTCTTTTCTCTTCCCAGTACATACTTGCTCAACCTCGCAGAGCAATGCGTTCAACTGCGGTCCAGCGCGGCAAATGTCAAGACAAAATGTCTTGATCGTTTCACAGGATTCTTCCGATAGTTTCCCAGGGAATGCTTGGAGGTCCTCGACTATCAGGGTCGGGGCCATTGCCTTTTTCTCATCGTCTCTGACGGCTCGATGGTCACCCTGCTCGACGGCGACGGTTATGTCGCGAATTGCGGGTGTTTCCACCGGCGCGCCAACGACTGCGTCATCGTCGGATGGCCCGAGGTAGCCACCCAGGCCCCACGCGCGAAAAGAATCGAGCGTCTCCCGCGGGAAATCGACGCGAAGATGCACCGCGAATCTGAAGCCGCATTGCTCATTGCCGCGATCGCAATGCCAATCGCTGACCCTGTAGGGGCCATGGCCACGAAACGGGATCCAAACTGTGACGCACGGCCCTTTGCGTATGACGTCTATGACGGGGCCGAATCTGGCCCTTCTCCATGACGAGGGCCCTCCGATTGATGGCAGGGCTTGGGGGGGGTCCAGGCTCTGCATCGAGACGCGCCAAAACGACGCGCGTAGACGAAGCCACCGACGCGAATTTCTCCGAAACGCGGCGCGCGGTCCCAGGTGCCCGCGGGGAAGTCCTGAACGAGCTGTTCAGAAGAGTCCTTCTTGCAATCCTGCGCGACCTTCCATCAGTCGATGCTGATTTGCATCTCCAGGGTGTTCTGGTGTTCTGGAGTCCGTGGGTTCGCACCCTGCGACGACGCAGGCGTCTCCGCCGGCACTTGAACGTTAGGGTCAACGGCAGGCGCGGCCACGCGCGCACCGAGGCGGAGGACGTCGCGCGCACCGACCTCGAGATCGGCAGGCACAGTGGCCCGCGCGCTCTGCCCGGCAACATGGCACGGCAGAAGAAGAACTCTCTGCGATCGTAAGAGCATCTGCACGGACCACGGATCCACGAGGCCTGGGAGATGCAACAGTGGGTCTGCGATGCGACTGCGGAATCGGCATGGACTTCGCTGCAGGCGTCGCCACCGGCGCAACCCCGAAGAATGCGCGCTGTCTCCGTGGTTCAGGAAGCTTTGCCAGCGGAGGGTAAGTCTAAGATATGTTGGGCTCGGGGCACAGAGGGCGCCCACCGACCGCGCGGATCGCAAGGGTGGCCATTCGAGGAATGGTCCGGGGACACATGATGGCACCTTGCTTCCCAAGCCTGAAGTGACATCCGGCCGCAGACACAGCTCGCATGTCGATAACGACGTCAACTTGTGTCTTTCTGTGATCGAAATTGTAGCCAGCGACCTTGGTGCGCGGCTTCTTCTCGTCGTCGTGTACAAAATAACGCGAACTGAAGAAAACTCCTTTACGTGTCTGACGCTCTGCTCCATATCCGGGAAAGATACCCGCATTGCGGATGCTGGGCCACGCTTCGCGGGTGGTGGCATGACGCAAGTACGTCGCGTCCTTCCAGGATAAGCGCTTCCATCGCATGCCCCATGGTCTGCTAATGTCGCGCACGCAGCTGCGCCCGCCAATAGCTCGAAAAGGCTAGTACCTGATCCCATGCAAAGACCGAATCTGGAGCAGTCGGACCAGGGCGGCGGACAAAGACCTGGAAGCGGGCCTCGTCATCATCAATGTGCAAGTGTAGGAAGCGGAGAACAGCAAAGATGTAGTAGTCGTCAGCGTTTTTTTTTCCACGGCTGTCCAAGCTGCTGCACCTGGTGCATGCGCGCGCGCCGATGCCATGTTTGGACCGTTGTTTTTCGACAGTTGTAGGTCGTCGTCCCGCATGCGCATCAGTTGTAGACGTTCGAAGTCACGCGTGGCGTCGTCGACCGCAGTGACTATGTCGGGTTGTAGAATCGCCCCCCTGGTAGCAGGCTGCGCTGGAGATAGGCGGGGCCCCGGCCGCGGTCGCGGAGGAGACTCGGCGACCATGGTTGCGACACCCGAGATGCCAGTGAGAGGCCCGCATCCAGGGTGCCACGCAGAGGCCCCGCGTCGGCGCGGCCTCCGAGACTCGGGCCACTTCCACGGGCGCCTGAGCGCTCAAAGCCGGCCAGTGGACGCACAGCTCTGGAGTGGGATTCCGAACTGGAGGTGCCGCGCGCCATCACTGCCCTGCGGTTTCTGGTTTTACCGCTGGAACGCTTGCCCATACCTCTGCCTGAGCCGTTGCCTCCGTAGAAGACGTTGTCGACTCGGTCGCAGGTCAGCTGGGCGCGGAAGCTGTGCTTCTGAGCCCCCCTCGCATTTGGATATACCCTTGCCCGAGAACGCACGTCCGTTCTCCCCGGTCACCGTTCTGAAATTTCTGGCGGGCTTGTTCACATGGCATCGCCGCTGACTTTGTGACGGTGCATTGACAAGAATAATTGGGCGTCGATACGAGCTGGGGATTGCCCCCTGGGCTCATCAGATGAAAATCGGCACCGTCTCAGATGCAGTCGGAACTGGTGCCAATCGCATATTCGCAGCATGCCTTAGCTTCATCGGCGCGCGGTCACGCGGCGGCAGGACGCGCGGCCTTTGGCGGCGCAGCGCTGGGCTGAGAGCTGCCAGCGCACGCGAAGGCACCTCTGGCCCATGGGAATTCCGCAGCGCTGGCAGCCAAAAGGTCAAGCCCATACGAATACCAAGGACATGCGGCGCATGCGCAGTTACTGTTGTCGTTGGTCACGCCTTCGAAGCATCCGAAGGCTGGCGGTATGACGGGAGGGCGCTGTCGATGTTGCCGGGCGCGTGGTCCACGATGTGCGAACCACGCCTGGGCACAGTCGTGAGACTGTTGAACTCAGGTTCTGTTGCTGGATTTCGGTTGCCGTAGGGCTAGGGCAGCGCCGACAGCTCGGAGGAGCAGCCAGCTAGACTTTCCATGACATCGCAACTCCACCCCTGCGCGCTGCTCGAAATCGTAGCGTGAGGGGCCGCACGTTCCAAACGAGTAGGTCCTGCACCCAAGGGCGGAACGGGTAGGCTGACTCCTTTCGGGTAGCCCGGAAGGTGGCTGGCGAGATGTGATGCCGCCCCTGCCAGCGCCTCCGCTTTGCTGCCTGGCTCTTCCCTGTATCACACAGACAAGCAAAAGCAAGGCGACCACGGAGTGAGGATAGTGGCAAGTCGTGCCAAAGTGGAGATCCTCATGACGAAAACGTCGCGACTACCACGCGGGTGCCTTTGGACAGGAACCTGCACGAAGACGAAAGCTATCTTGAAACACGGAGTACTCGCAACAGTACTGGGACCTTTGATGACGCGCAAGGGTGGTGACACAGGTACGTTGACCCGCTGAAAGCCATTCGGAGTGGGCTGCGTGCTCGGTAGGAAGCAAGCAAGCAGTACTGCGCCCAACCCGAGCCCAACATAAAGCGCAGATGCTTGCGGCCCATTGTCAATGCGGGGACGTCGTGATGGTGAAGGGGCCAAGGCATCCCTGCCTCTTTGGGTCGACTTACTCCTACACCAGGCCATTTGTCTCCCAAGAAACTCTCAGGGTCACTTGCGGTCGTTGGCGTTGGCCTCGTCGCGCGTGTGGGTGGGGTGGGAGAATTTCCTTGAGGGCTGCCAGTCATGAGCGCAGGCTGTTCAAGGAATGTAGGGTGGTACCAATGCGGGGAATGAGTGAAATTCGAGTGCGCGTCCACATCGCAATCTGCGCCAGTCGCTCCGGCGCGTGAGCCCGGATAGAAGCGGGGCATCCTAGTCGAGTGAGGAGGGTAAGGAGGAGGAGGAGGAGGAGGAGGAGGATGATGAGGAGGCGGGGGAGGAGGACGAGGAGGAATGCCCCAGGAGGCCCTTGGAGGTGCCAGAAGGCTCCAGGAGGCCATAAGAGGCCCCAGCTGGCCCCACGAGAAGACAGGGAACCCGCGGGAGAATGCCAGTGGAGGAAGAGGCAGCGAGAGGAGGAGGCAGGAGAAGGAGGCCCGTGGAGGAAGAAGCAGCAGGAAGAGAAGCGGGCAGGAGAAAAAGGACGCGCCGGGAGGAGGATGTCGGAGGAGGGGGCAGGAGGAGATTCCCAGGCAGACTAAAAAGATTAACATGCAGGGTTTTTCGGTCGGAGTAATCCCACCAGCCCTCTGGGCGTCGGTGGTTTAAGGAGTTTCCTCTTCCACCCCTCCTTTTTCCCTTTCGGGAGGGGTTTATCACTGTTACCTATTAATAAACACCCGTTCCCCCAGGAGACTGGGGGCCAACCAGGGTCCATGACGACACCCCCCCCACCATTCCTTGCAAAAAAAACAATGCAAACCACACTCTGCCTCCAAATTCGGAACATGCGCAGACAATCCGATGCGCCCCCCCCCCCCCCCCCACCATCCCTGTCAAAAACAACATTCGCACACTTGGCGGCGGCGGCTGCGCGGCTGCGCGGCGGCTGCGCGGCGCGGCTGCGGCGGCTGCGGCGGCGGCGACGGCGGCGGCGTCGGCGGCGGCGGTGGGGTGGCGGTGGCGGCAACAGCTGCGGCTGCGGCGGCGGTTTGGCAGCGGGGGGCGGCGGCGGCGGCGGCGGCGGCGGCGGCGGCGGTGGCGGCAGCGGCTGCGGCGGCGGCGGCGGCGGCGGCAGCGGCGGCGGCGGCAGCAGCGGCGGCGCGGCGGCGGCGGGCGGCGGCGGCGGCGGCGGCGGCGGCGGCGGGCGGCGGCGGCGGCGGCGGGCAGCGGCGGCGGCGGCGGCGGCGGCGGAGGCGGCGACGGCGGCGGCGGCGGCGGATTGGCCCCCAGTAGCTGCCTATCCAAAGACGACTGCTGAAGATGCTCAGGCTCGGGTCAGACTCGGGTGCTACGTATGTGTTCGGAGGGCGGGTGGGAGTGAGCGAGACGGCTTGCGGGCGGGGAGGGGGTCTTGACCCCTCCCCCTACCCTCTCCCCTGGACCTGGACAGGGGGTTCCGCGAGGTGTCGGAGCGTCCAAAACGGCCTCAGCGAGGAAGCCAAAATCATTGGTGTACTAGGGTTTTGGCCCCATTTTGGCCTCCTGAGGGGAGGACTGTGATTAGACACCCCCCCTCCTGTGATCGATCTCACCGAAGATGGCCCAAAGATGGCCCCCAAGGCTCCCAAGGATGCCCCAAGAGGGCCCCAAGAGGTGGCCAGGAAGCCCAAAGAGGCCCCCAGGATGCCCCCAAGAGGCTCCCAAGAGACCCCCAAGAGGCCCCAAAATACCCCCCAGAGACACCCAAGATGCTCCAAGAGGCCTCGGCGAGAATGCCAAATCATTGAGTTTGCAGAAAAGTTTTAGCCACATGTTGGCCTCTTGGGGGGGCACTGATTAAGATGACTCCAAGAGCGCCTGGGAGAGCCCAAGATGACCTCCAAGATGGCTCAAGATATCCCAGGATGCCTCGTAATGGCTCCCACGATGCTCCAAGATGCCCCAAGACCGTTCCAAGACGGCTCCCAGTGGCCAAAGAGCTCCCCCAGGAGGCCCCGAAGAGGCCAAAACCTTAGGAAATTCTATGTGTCTGGCTTTCTCGCCTTTTCGCTTCCGATGGCCATCCGAGGCCTCAAGATGGCTCCAAGATGGCCCAAGAGGGCTCCAAGAGAGGCTCCAGAGCGCCCCAAGACGGCCCCAAGAGCGCCTAAGAGCGCTCCAAGAGCACCCCAAAAGCGCCCCAAGAGGCGATTGTTTGGACTCCCGAGGAGCAACGCTAACTAATGCTCGCTTCTTATTTGATCGATGTCCCCCAAGATGACCCCAAGAGCGCTCCCAAGGCTCCCCAGAGCGCTTCAAGAGGGCCCCAAGAGGCGCCCAGGAAGCCCCAACAGGCGCCCAAGAGGCCTCCAAGATGCTCTCAAGAGACCCCCAAGAGGCCCCAAGAAGCACTCCGAGGCACCCAAGACGCTCCAAGAGGCCTCCACTGGGGGACCCTTCCTCTGTGTGCTGCCCACTTCCCTGATCGAGGCAATTCCTCTCGGTATCGTTTCTGGATGGGCTGGTGGGGTTACGCGAAGCGTCTAGAATTTCAATGGGCAGCGCCGCCCGCGCAGTGTCGCCTTGGCGTCCCAGGTGACCGGCCAGTCATTAGCAGCGCAGGAAATGAGAGAGGCCTCGAGTGTGGCGAAATTGCCCCCCCATTGATTGCAAGGTCTAACCGGGTTCGTCGTATGACATCACTGTGTTGGGCCCACAAGCAGCCCTCGCAAGTGGCGGCAGCCTCGCAGTTGGCAGCCCCCTAGGGATGGCGAGGTATAGTCTGAGTCCCCCCATGGCGTCAACGCGCTGGGCCCCCCAGTAGCAAACAATCTCCCAATTCGCAGCCCCCCAGGGATAGCAAGGTCCAATCAGATTCCCCGTATGATGTTATTGTGCTGGGCCCCACGGCAGCCCTCGAAAGTGGCGAACCCGAGTCCCCGTATGACGTCCCTGTGCTGGGCCTCCCAGCAGCCCTCGAAAGTGGCGCCAGTCGCGCAGATCGCCAACCCCCAGACGAAACCATAATCACTATGACCGCCACAGGCACCAACACGACAGCGATCGCCACCACGAAGTCGGTGGCGTCGCCCGCAATGATGAAGACGACGGTGTCGGGTGTGGGGATACGTTAGCTAACAAAAGAGAGAAGGAGACCAACGATGTCGCTTGAAACAGAAAGGTCGGCTCAAGCTTGCCAGGCGCTCGACGACAAAACGCCTGAGCCAAGCGACCAGTCCGCGAGTTATGTAGCCGCTGTACAGGGCCTATGGGTAACCCCACGCGCCCTCTCGGCTTCTCGCGCGAGCCAGCACCGGCGCGCGTCAGGTCGGGCGAACTAGCCCCTTCGGGGAAGCCAGGGCAGCTGGAGAGGCGTTGGGGCGGCAATGCGCAGCTCCCAAAGCAAACTCTGGCCATTCGGCCATGGCCAAAACGCACTCTGGCCGATCGGCTCCGCACTTCTCCCAGCTCGCTTCCTCCTCCACCCGCAAATCCTCCAGCTCCACCTCCTCCTCCTCCTCCTCGTCCACCTCCTACTCCCCCTCCTCTTCGCCTCCCTCCGCAACCACTTCGGCTCCACACTGCGGGCGGGGCGGCGCACACGCCCGGTGGTTTCGGTTGGTTTCGGACCTTTGCTTACCGCAGGGCTCTGGCCTCTGATGGCTTATCGTGGTGTCTCATATCGACTGTGGGTCGCACGTGGTGGTCACATGGCGGCCGAATCTCGCTGGAAGCGTAAGGTATCGCGGCGCGGGCCCTACAGGACACGATGCTGCGACTCGAGCTGGAGGACCTGAAGCAGGCTGCGAGGGGGCGGGGATTCCGCCACTCCTGCTGCTGACCCACGTCTCGGCATGCTGAAGATGCTGGCTGGGCATGGCGGCGTGGCGGCGCGGCCGCGGACTTGGCCATGGACACCTCGGAGGCACCCTTGACGGAAGGTCGCAGCGACGCCAAGCTCGACTGCGCGAGGCCAGGGGCACTCGGGGAGCCGCCATCGGGGCCCATGAGGAACTCGAGGAGACCGGGCGGACGGCCGAGCGGCCCGGCCAACAGTTCGAGCGAGCGAAAGGGAACCTTGCCTGGCGGAGGAGCTCGATGGTGCGAGGATGGAGCCGAAAGCCACCAGCCAGCGCAGGCCGCTTGCCTTCGGGTCGGCGCGGGGCTCACGGAGGCCACGCGGATGGGGCCGACCGCCGAGCGGCTTGACACTCTGCTCGTGGCCCACGTCCTGGCGGATGCTGGCGAACGGCGCCCCACGGGGACGTCGAAGAGGGAAGTGGCGACCAAGGGCGCGGATGTCCTGGCGACCATGCGCTCCGAGCGACCGACGAGGACCCCATCAGCGCTGCGGGCGGCGACCACGGACAGCGGGAAGCGGCCTGCGAACAGGGCGCGGCAACCCTGGACCGCCCCGCGCTCCCAAATAAATACGTCCCAACGGTGGTCACGGAACGCTCATCGCAGAACGCGCCCGTATCGTAAATGGTCGCATCAGTCCGATCGCGGCGTCGCAGTGCGGCGCCCTCGCCCCACAGGAGGAAGGGAGGAGAAGACGTACCAGAAGATCATCGAGTTGGAAGGGGCCGCGTGGCAGCGGACGAACGACGAACGCGCCCTGATGAGCGACACCCCCTGTCGTTAGAGGGTCGTCGCCCGAATCGACCCCCCCCTTCGATGCAGGACCCGTGGCGCACAGGCGGTGACAAAGCCCCTTCAGGCAGGTCCTGCGCACAGAACTCCTCGCGAAGGTTCTTTCCACAGGTCGTAAATTCTGACGGGCTCGTCGCCAAACTGATGGCAGTCGTCGTTCACCCAGGGCGGCGCAGGAGGACGCGAGCGTTGAAGCGACAAGGTCGCACTCCCAAGAAAGCGCACTGTTCGCCATCCAGCAATAATTATCCTCGCCCACCGTCTCCTCCCAAACCACCACCTCGTCTTACTCCCCCTGATCTCCCTCGCCCTTACTATCCGCAACCTCCTGCTCCTCCCCTCGTTGTCGAATTCTGATTCCTGAAAATCCGCCACCGTGCTTCTGGGCACGGAGTGGGCGTGTCCTCAGGTCCTCCGCCTAATGCCCGGAGCCCCAGCCCTCAGTCCTGACGAGTCGTCAAGGGGCCCGGGGCCCCATTTCCAAGATTTGGCGGGGCGTCACGCCTGCCCCCTGGGCTCCGGGAAGTGGTGTCGCGTGAATGTTGTCGGGGCCCAAGAGGCCCCAAGACGGGCCAAGAGGGCCCCAAGAGGCCCCCAAGACGGCCCAAGAGAGGCCCGAATCGCCGAAAGATCGGTCCAAGATGCCCAAGATGGCTTCAAGATGGCCCATGAGGCTTCCAAGACGCCCTAAGAGGCCTCCAAGAGCCTCCCAAGAGGGCCCCAAGAGGCAATTGATTTAGATGTTCGTTAAGTAAAGATTTTGGCGTTACCGCCTTTTCGGCTTTCCGACGCTCCTAGACGGCCCAAAAGGCCCCAAAGACCGCCCCAAAAGAGCCAAAGAGACCTCCAAGAGGGCCCCAAGACGGCCTAAGAGCGCCCCACAACCGCCCAAGAGGCGCCCAAGACGGCCCAAGAGGGCCCCAAGACGGCCCCAAAAGGGGCCAAAGAGAGGGAACACGAACCGACAATCCGAGCCTTCCGCCCCAAGAGGCCCCCAGGAGGCCCCAAGGCGCGCCCAGGAGGCCCCAAGAGGCCCCCAAGAGGCCCCCCAGAGGCTCCAAGAGGCCCCCAAGAGGCTCAAACGAGGCTCAAGAGGCCCCAAAAAGGCCCCCAAAAGGCCTCCACACTGCCTCCAAGAGGCTCCGGAGAGGCCTCCCGCGAGATCCCAACGAACATCCAATAGGCTTCATGCGCACAACCCAGGCGCGGTGGCGGGATGGACCGAAGGCCATTAGATAATTATTGCTGATCGCCCCCCTCCGGTGCACCGAGGGTTTTTCCCAACGATCATGTGGTGTTGGGTCCTCGTTTTGAAAAGACAGCGCCCCGCGTCTCTCCTCCTATCCTCCTCCTCCTCCTCCTCCTCCTCCTCCTCCTCCTCCTCCTCCTCTTCCTCCTCCTCCTCCTCCTCCTCCTCCTCCCCCTCCTCCCTTCTCCCTCTCCTTGCCTCTGCCATCTTCGTCGCCATCGGCATCATCACCATCATCATCATCATCATCATCATCATCATCATCATCATCATCATCATCATCATCATCATCATCATCATCATCATCATCATCATCATCATCATCATCATCATCAGCAGCAGCAGCAGCAGCAGCAGCAGACAAATCATCATCAGCGTCATCAGCATCATCCGCATCATAATATTATCATAATCATAATCAGCAGAATCTTCATCAGCATCATCATCATCGTCGCCATCGTCGCCATCGCCATCACCAACACAATCACCATTACCATCATCACAAGCATCATCATCATCATCATCATCATCATCATCATCATCACCATAAGCATAACCATCACCATAAGCATCAAAACCACAACCACCATCATCATCATCATCATCATCATCATCATCATCATAATCATCATCATAGTCAGCATCACCATCGTCATCGTCATCATCATCATCAACAACATAGCCATCATCGACATAGTCATCACCATCACCATTACCAACACCACCATCACCATCACCATCAACATCACCATCATCATCATCATCAGCATCCTCATCATCATCAGCATTATCATCATTATCGTCGGCATCATCATCATCATCATCATCATCATCATCGTCATCATCATCATCATCGTCATCGTCATCGTCATCATCAGCATCATCATAGTCATCGTCATCATCGACACCATCATCACCATCATCAACACCAGCATCGTCATCATCAGCATCATCGTCGGCATCATCAGCATCATCATCAGCATCACCATCATCCTATCATCATCACACATTTCCGCACACGCCTCACACGCTTCGTGTCCCCACAGGGAGCCCTACCGAAGGCCCCAGTGGCGGCGGTGCCCACATGCCTCCCCGCCACCCATTTCGGCACACCACTCACACGCTTCGTGGCCCCATAGGTAGCTCCACCGAAGGCCCCAGTGGCGGTGCCCACATGCGTCCCCGCCACTCATGTCGGCACACCCTTGAAACTGTTCGTGGCCCCATAAGGAGCTCCGCCGAAAGCCGAAGTGGCGGTGCCCACATGCGTCCCCGCCACCCATGTCGGCACACCCCTCACACGCTTTGTGGCCCCGTAGGGTGCTCCCCCGAGGGTCCCAATGGCGGTGCCCACTTGCGTCCCCGCCACCCATGTCATATCGGCGCACCCCTCACACGCTTCGTGGCTTCATAGGGAGCTCCACCGAACGCCCCAGTGGCGATGCCCACATGCGTCCCCACCACCCATGTCGGCACAACCCTCACACGCTTTGTGGCCCCATCGGGAGCTCCACCGAAGGCCCCAATGGCGGTGCCCACATGCGTCCCCGCCAACACCCCTCACACGTTTCGTGGCCCCATAGGGGGCCTCCCATGTCGGTACACCCCTCGCACGCTTCGTGGCCACATAGGGAGCCTCACCGAAGCCCCAGTGGCGGAGCCCACATGCGTCCCCGGCACTCACTTCGGCAGACCCCTCACACGCTTCGTGGCTGTGGCCCCATAGGGCCACCAAAAGCCCCAGTGGCAGTGCCCACATTCGCCCCCGCTACCCATGTCGGCACACCCACCACACGCTTCGTTGCCCAACAGGGCGCTCCACTGTGGCGGTGCGCGCATGCGTCCCCGCCACACATTTCGGCACACCCCGCACACGCTTCGTGGCCCCATAGAGAGCTCCACCGACGCCTCCAGTGGCGGTGCCCACATGCGCCCCCGCCACCCATTTCGTCCCTCACACGCTTTGTGGCCCCATGGGAGCCCCACCATAGCCCCAGTGGTGGTATCCACGTGCGTCCCCGCCATCAATGTTGGCAAATCTCTCACACGTTGCGTGGCCCCATAGGGAGCTCCACCGAAGGTCCCAATGGCTGCGACCACATGCGTCCCCGCCACCCATTCCGGCACACCCCGCACACGCTTCGCGGCCCCATAGGAAGCTCCACGGGAGCTCCACAAAGGCCCAACTGGCTGTGAGCGCCTCCGCCGCCCATTCAGCACACCCCGCACACGTTGCGTGGCCCCATAGGGAGCTCCACCGAAGGTCCCAATGGCTGCGACCACATGCGTCCCCGCCACCGATTCCGGCACACCCCGCACACGCTTCGCGGCCCCATAGGAAGCTCCACCGAAGGCCCCAGTGGCTGTGACCACATGCGCCCCCGCCACCCATGTTGGCACACCCATCACACGCTTCGTGGCCCCATAGGGAGCCCCACCCACGGCCCCAGTGGCAGTGCCCACATGCGCCCCCGCCACCCATTTCGGCACACCCGTCACACACTTCGTGGCACCATAGGGAGCTCCACGGAAAGCCCCAGTGGTTGTGATCACGTGCGCTCCCGCCGTCCAAGTCGGCACACCCCTCACACGCTGCGTGGCCCCATAGGGAGCTCCACCAAAGGCCCCAATGGCTGTGACCACATGCGTCCCCGCCGCGGATTTCGGCACACCCCTCACACGCGTCGTGGCCCCGTAGGGTGCTCCCCCGAAGGTCCCAGTGGCGGTGCCCACACGCGTCCCCGCCACCCATGTCATATCCGCGCACCCCTCACACGCTTCGCGACCCCACAGGGAGCTCCACCGAAGGCCCCAGTGGCGGTGCCCACATGCGTCCCCGCCACCCATGTCGGCACACCCCTCACACGCTTCGTGGCCCCATCGGGAGCTCCACCGAAGGCCCAAATGGCGGTGCCCACATGCATCCCCACCAACACCCCTCACACGCTTCGCGGCCCCAGAAGGAGATCCATAGAAGGCCCCTGTAGCTGTGATCGCATTCGTCCCCGCCACCATTTAGGCACACCCCTCACACGTTTCGTGGCCCCATATGGAGCTCCACCGAAGGCACATGTAGCTGTGATCACATGCGACTCCGCCACAAATTCTGGCACACCCCTCACACGCTTAGCAACCTCACAGGGAACTCCACCGAAGGCCCCAGTGTTTGTGACCACATGCGTCCCCACTACCCATTTCGACACACCCTCACACGTTTCGTGGCCACATAGGGAGCTCCACCGAAAGCCCCAGTGGTTGTGACCTCATGCGGCCCAGCTACCCGATGGCCCCAGTGGCTGTGACCACATGCGTCCCCGCCACCAATTTCGATACACCCCTCACACGCTGCGTGGCCCCATAAGGAGGTCCACCGAAGGCCCCAATTGTCGTGACCACACGCGTTCCCGCCACAATTTTGGCACACCTTGCACACGCCTCGTTGCCCCATGGGAGCTCCACCGAAGGCCCCAGTGGTTGTGACCACATGCGTCCCCGCCACCACTTTCGATACACCCCTCACACGCTGCGTGGCCCCGTAGGGAGCTTCACCAAAGGCCCTGGTGGCGGTGCCCACATGCGTCCCCGCCACCCATGTCGGCACACGCCTCAGACGTTTCGCGGCCTCATAGGGAGCTCCACCGAAGGTCCGAGTGGGAGTGGGACGTTCCGTGGCCTCATAGGGAGCTCCACCGAAAGCCCCAGTGGTTGTCACTACATGCGCCCCCGCCACCAACTTCGG
>CAUYUJ010015693.1:0-12500 GCA_963575745.1 Prorocentrum cordatum | reverse complement strand
GCATGAGCCAGCCAAGACAATGTACCGACGGTGCCTCGGATCCTAGGGCACTGCAGCATCCCATGCGTGCAAGGCCCTGAGCCCAAAGCAAAGCTGAGAACCATTGCAAATGCACACTAATCAACGGTTCTGAATTCCCCAACAAATGCTTAAAGACACGCCGCGCGGATCTGACCCGGGGGGCGACGAAGTCTCGCCCACGTCAGAGCGAGGCGAGCGAAGAGACAATACGTGCGAGCGGATGGAAAAACTTCACTCGCGCGCCCCTCCTCCATCCCCTCCCTTTCACCTCTTCCCTTCACACCCCCAGCCACTCAGAGAAAGTCTCCTATCTGGGACGTATGCTGGGGGCCACCGTTTCCATGTCGTACGGTGCTTCCTGGGATATGCAGTGTCGAATGGGGTCGGGTCGCAGTAACCGCTTCCCCTTCCTGGAAGAGAAGGAGGCGAAGGGAGCAGGAAGAAGGCTGAGGCGGGTGGGCACACCTCCCCCCTCCGCGTCCTCCTCTATCCCCCTCCTCTCCTCGAGTCGGCGCTGACGTTGCAAGCTGGGTCGAGACCAATTCCCCCAGGAGGGAGGCAGCGCGATCTACCGCCCCTCGGCCGGAAAAAGTTTCCCCTCCTCCGGGAACCCCAGGGGTGGCCGGGAGGTTAAATGTCGCCCCCCCTTCCCCTGGAACCGGGAGGGGGGGAGGGGGGGAGGGGAAGGAGCACCCCCACTCCTCGGAAACCAAGGAGGGGGGCACAGAACCCCCCCCCCGCCCACGGGGTGGGGGGAGACCCCAGCTGCCCTGAAACCAAGGGGGGGGAACAAAACCCACCTCCCCTCCCGGTTCGAACCGGAAAGGACGGGGGGCGATCCCTTCCCCGCCCAAATCCACTCAAAATTCGAACCGACTCTGAGCAGTGTTGGAGCTTTGTTTGAGCTGTTTAGACTTTGTTTGGGCTTTCTCTGCGCTTGCTTTGATGGAGCTTTGCTCGAGCTTTGCTTGAGCTTTATTCGGGCTAAGTTTGCGCTTTGTGCGAGCTGTCTTTGAGCCGTGGTGAGCTCTGTTTCAGCTTTGCTGAAGCTTTGCATGGGCCTTGATTGAGCTTTGTTTGAGCTCTAGTTGAGCTTTGTTGGAGCCTGGCTCGAGCCTTATTTCAACTTTGTTTGAGCTTTGTTGGAGCTTTGTTGGAGTCTTAATTGAGCTTTGTTCGAGATGTGTTTGAGCTTTGTTTGAGCTTTGCTTGAGCAGTATTGCTTGAGCTTTGCTTGAGCTTTGCTTGAGCTTTGTGCTAGCGTTGTTGGAGGTTTGTTGGAGCATTGTTTGAGCTTTGCTTTAGCTTTGTTTGAGTTTTGTTTGAGCGTTGTTGAGCTTTGTTTGAGATCTGTGCAAATTTACGACGACGACGACGGAGGACACGGCGACGGCGACGGTGATGGCGGCGGCGACGGCGACGGGTGGGACATTAAATGCACGTCCACTCGGTGATGGAACAAGATTGGGGGAAATATATCTCAACCACCGGGGACGCCGTTCGGGCGGGCGGGACGTTAAATGTACCACTCAGTGATGGGGCGTTCAGTCGGGCGGGCGGGCGGGACATAAATGCAACCTTCACTCTGTGATGGGACAAGGTTGGGACCACCACTCCCACCACTACACCACCACCACCATCGTCATCATCATCACGACCACCACTCCCACCACACCACCACCACCACCACCACCACCATCATCATCACCATCACAATCGTCATCACCACACACATCATCATTACCACCACCACCACCATCATCATCATCATCATCACCACCATCGTCATCATCATAATCATCATAATCAATATCATCATCATCATCATCATCATCATCATCATCATCATCATCATCATCATCATCATCATCATCATCATCATCATCATCATCATCATCGTCATCATCATCATCATCATCATCATCATCATCATCATCATCATCATCATCATCATCATCATCATCATCATCATCATCATCATCATCATAATCATCATCCTTATCATCATAATCATCATCATCATCAGTATCATCATCATCAGCATCATCATCATCGTCATCACCACACAAATCATGATCACCATCATCACCATCATCATCGTCGTCATCGTCACCAGCAGCATCAGCATCATCATCGCCATCATCATCAACATCAGCATCGCCATCATCAACATAACCATCACCAGCTTCACCATCATCATCATCACCACCAGCATTATCATCACAATCAGCATCACCATCAGTATCACCACCATCACCGTCATCATTATCAGCATCATCATCATCAACATCATCAGCATCATCATCAGCATCACCATAATCACCCTCATCATCATCGTCATGATCATCATCAGCAGCATCAGCATCCTCCTCATCATCATCATCATCATCAGCAGCATCCGCATCCGCATCCGCATCCGCATCAGCATTATCATCATCAGAACCATCATCATCAGCAGCATCATCATCATCATCATCGTCATCATCACCTTCACCATCACAAGCATCGTCCTCATCATCGGTGGCAACACATGACGGCCTCAGAGGCTCCCCGTAGATGCCAGGGGGGGGCAGGAGCCATCCGAAATGCGCCCCACTTGGCTCGTTTGCCTCACTCGCCGCGCCCGCCCCCGCGGGCTCGAGCTTTCAGTTTTGTTGGAGCTCTGTTGGAGCTGTCTTTGACATTTGCTTGAGTTTTGTTTGAGTTAGCTTGGGCCTTGTTTGAGCATTGATGGCTTGAGCTCTGTTTGAGCGTCGGCCCCCCTCTTCCCCGTCCACCCGCCCCGGTTCGAACCGGGAGAGGGGCTGGGGGCTTTACCCCCCCCTCCTCCCCCGCCCCCAGGTTCGAAGAGGGGAAAAATCTAGCCCCCCCTGGCTCGAACAGGGGCGGGGGCTTGCCAGCAACGGCAGTAGGCGCTCATTCCAAGGAAGTGGAGGCAGGAGGAGGAAGCAGGAAGAGGAAGAGGGAGGAGAAAGATGATACGGAGGAGGTCCAAACATCCAACAAGATTCCCAGACCCACCTTCAAGCCCAATTCCCAATCCCTCCCCCAGCAAGGCTCCAAAGCCCAAGCACTCAACAAAGACGTTCAAACCCACCACCCAATCCCTGGAGGCTGCTGTGAAGGCCGACCGCATCTCCCCTTCCCCTCTCCTCCCCTCCCTGCCTCGTCTCTGATCCCTCCGCCCCCTCCCAGGGCACACACACACACCAAAAAGGAAGGATACCCCCACCCCTTAGTGGGCCCTGGAAACGACAGGGCCCTTTTTTACCGGTTCCGCTTTGCAGCTTTTTTGCCGGTTCCGACGCCGTTGTTTTACCGGTTCCGTCGCCGTTCTTTTACGGGTTCCCGCTCCGGTTCCAATCCTGGAGCCGTTTTTGTTGCTGTTTCCGGTCGCCTTTTTTTGCCGTTCCCACTTTCAAGGGGCACTTTGCCGGAAACGGTGAAAAAAACGGCCCTGCCGTTTCTGGGGCCCACTAAGCCTTAGCCCCACTCCAGTCCCGAGGAGGTGGTATCCTTATCCAGAGTGTGCCGCCTGACAGCGCGCTCGGCGCAGTTTGTTCCTCCCCTCGGCCCCTCTCCTCCCCTCCCTGCCTCGTCTCTGATCCCTGCGCCCCCTCCCCGGGCCCCCCCCCCAATGGAAGGAAGGATACCCCCACCCCAATCGGGCCGAACGAAAGGGGGGAATTGTGGGAAAGGGGGGGTTACGAAATCTGCTGCATGCAGCTGGTTTCGGCCCACCGAGGGGCCCATTCCTCGATGCATGGGCGCCTCCCGGCGCCGGGAGGCGCCAGGAAAATCAGCTACGCGAGCTGATTATCCTCAACCCCCCCCTTTGCTATCCCCCCCTTTCGCTCGGCCCGAGCCAATCCCGAAGAGGTCGTAGCGTTATCCGGAGTGTGCCGCCTGGCGGCGCAGCTCGGCGCAGCTTGCTCCCCTGCCCGGTAGACAGCATCAGCCTCCCAGGTGCCCCGGGTGCAGCGTCCTGGCCGCGCGGAGGGCAAGGGAGCGAGGAGAGGAAAAGAGCGAGGGTGAGGAGGACACCTCCCTCCTCCTCCTCCTCCTCCTCCTCCTCCTCCTCCTCCTCCTCCTCCTCCTCCTCCTCCTCCCCCTCCTCCTCCTCCTCCTCCTCCTCCTCCTCCTCCTCCTCCTCCTCCTCCTCCTCCTCCTCCTCCCCCTCCTCCTCCTAAGCTGCCGTCCCGGTTCGAGGCTTTGGGCGCAGTGCCCGCGGTTCCAGATACCGCTGCGCGTTGCTAGCCTCGCCCGTGGACAGCCGCCATACGCGCCAGCCGCCGTGCCCGCCTGGCGCGCTGCGAGCCAACCGTGCCGCGAGCGCGCTCTCGCGAGGGTGACACGCCCCACAGACACCGACGCGGACGCACCGACCCAGCCTGGCACCGACACGCCCGCTGGCTGCGCTGACCAGCGAGGACGTTTCGCCGCGGCGGTCGTGCCCGTTGATCGTGCCCGCGCGAAGATCGCGCTGACAGAGCAACGCCGTGTGTGCAGGACGCCACTGAGAGCCTCGGCGCGCGCGACAGCACCGGCATCATGCACGGAGTGGACGGAGGCAAGGGCGCGGGCCCCTCTGGCGGACGCGCAGGCGGTGCCGGAGGTCACAGGTGTGCCTCGGGCTTGGGCGGTGTAGCGACGCCGCCATGGCATGTACCGCCACCGCCGCCAGGATGGTGGTGCCCCGCCTGCGGCGAGCTCAACTCGCCAGCCGACCTCCTATGCCGGACGTGCTTCCCGATGCCAACGCATGGGCCCAGGCATGGAGCTGGCCGTGTAGGCCATGGTGACGGTCGGCCTCCACGCCATAGGCGATCGGAGAACGACGGTCGTCCACCAGGCCATAGGCGAACGGGGGACGACACGAGTCACGGCCGTCCACGCTCTGGCTCTCGCCGACGCCGCCGCCGACAGACCAGTGGCAGCGCGACGCGGCCTAGGTCGGCCTCTCGAGTGCGATTTGAGGATGAGCCAGAGCCAGAGTCAGAAGGAGGACGGAGGCGAGGAGAAGCTACGGACGAATCCGAGGCCGACGACGAGGTCCGCAGCTCAGCGCTGGGCATCTTGCCAGCGCTGCCGCAGGACGCTCAAGCACATGCGTCCTGGGTGGACCCGCCCAGGGACGAGCGCGAGCTGGATGCACATCGGCGCTCGCTCCGCCAGACGGCAGCAGCCACAGGCAACCGGCTGCTCGCCGCCCGCAACCTCGGCATGACCGACGAGCAGAGGAGGCCACAGGAGGAGGAGTTTGCAGTGCAGCTCTGCATGGTACTGATGGCACGCCGCGCCCGCCAAGCGTCAGGTGTGATCGCCAACGGTCCTACGTACAGCGAGCTCAACGCAAGCTAGAGAATGCGCAGACCGAGGCAAAGCAGGCCAATAATATCATGGAGGAGAAGGATACCAAAGTACAGCAGCGGGAGGCGGCCCTCAGCAAGGCCGAGGTGCCGCTGGATCAACTCGAGGAGCTCGTGCCGTCAGCGGGCCACGCTTTGGGCGACTGCGCCGAGGAGGACGAGCTCATGCCGCCAGCGGGGCCGACGCTGCCTGCTGGATCACCAGCCCCAGGCAGCCCGCCGGACATGGCCCCGCCCGTGGCGGCCATCGCGGAGTTGCAGGCTGGGCAGGCACAGTTCACGCGACAGCTGATCGGCCTCACGCAGCTGCTGACGACGATGCAGAGCCAGATGGCCGCCGCTAGTGCAGAGACTGCGGCGGCCCCCGCCACGCATGGGCATTCTGCAGTCGCGGGCCAGCCGCAACTGTTCGGGCCCGCTGGACGCGCTGCCCAGGCGACGGGAGCTGCAGCGGCGCCCGTGGCGCCCGCAGCCCCCAAGCAGGCGCCCGCGGCCCCTGCGGCGGCCGCGCCTGGCGACGCCGCGGCGCCGCTACGGACGAGGGCCGGCCACGCCGCCGCGCCGCCTCCGGCCGCCGTCGCCGCCGCCGCAACGCCCGAGGCGGCCAGCGACGGACAGGCGGGGTCGCCAGCGGCAGGCGGAGGCAGGCCGACGCCCGACGCCCGCGGAGCTGAAGGCCCGCGCGGCGGCGGCTCGACAGGCCAAGCGCGAGGCTGACCGAGCCCGCAGGCCCGCAGGGCAGCAGGGCTTGTGGGACGCCATTGCGCGGCAAGACACTGCAAGTCACCGTGGGCGCGGAGCAGTACCACATGCGCCTGCAGGGCGCGAAGAGATCGAAGCTGGAGCTGGGGAGACGAAGGCGGCCGACGCTGCGGCACGCCGACAGCGGCACAGCCGCTGCCGCAGCCTGCGCCGTGGCGCGGACGGCGAGTTCGTGGCCGTCGGCAGCGACGACAATTCCGATGCGGCGACGCTGGGGTGATGCGGCCTGTCGGGCAGGCCACGTGGAGTGAGATGCATGAGAAGCCCATGCCAGCTCTAGGTCTGGCCAGACAGGAGACAGGCTTGCCACGACGGCCGCACTGCAGCAGCAGACGGAGTCTTCGCTGTCAGCCGTCGTGCACCGCTGTCTGCGAGCTGGTCAGGCACCATTGTCAGCCCTGGCAAGCTCGCGCCGCGTCTCTCACCCCGCCATCCTCTGCTCGTATCTCGTTGTTTCGCCTCCCTCCTACTAAGTGAAAAACTATCGGGCGCAGCTGGTTTTCAAGCCGCTTCTGATTGGTGCTATGGCTATTGCAAGCCAAACTTGGCTTCGTGTTTCCCATCTGTTGGGGCCTCTCGGCCTCTCGCCCTTACACTGAACAAACTTGCAGATGCCATAGCACGTTTTGCATCGATGGGGTTCGTGCCGATAACGGCAAATGATTTGCACCGTGGTCAGCATCGACGACGGTTTTGGGGGTATACCCGATTGTCGGTGCATGTGAAATGACGCATAGAATCGACTCTGGGAATGCCTCACGCGTCGCAGTCAGCCTACCTGCAAACGTGTCATACGTATAGGAGTGCATGCTACCAGTCCATGTGCACACCGATGACAGAAACATTCTTGTGCCGCGGCCACCGAATCAAGACATGCCCGCCATGGAGTGCCCATGGTGGCACGCATGAACCGACAAGTGTCCGACCGCATCTAGTCGATCATCTTTCGTTGGTCTCGTTTGGATACAGGCTAGTTTACAAATCACGATTATTTGTGGGGACTCTAGGAAGTCCCGCCCTTTCAGGCGGAGCAGCTCCGTGTCGACAGAGTCTGCTAGGAGCCATGATTGAGCTGTTGGCCGTGCTTTGACCGTCGGGACGGGGAGCGGGATGAGTTCGGTGTCTTGGTGGAGGATCGTCGTGGGTCTTAAGGTCTTTCTTTGTAGAACGGGACCCATACTCGGGACCGAAGAGCCTTTGACGCCCGTTTTGACGCAACCCGTGCTGGACGGGCTTGTGCAGACCCAGAGCGGTACTTTTGTCACCGCCGAGTCCATGCCAGGTTCGTACTTGTTCTAACCTGAGCCAGGATGGCGTTTGTTTCAGGTTTCCGTTCTTCGGGCACCTGGGCCACAAGAGGCCGGCAAATCCAGCGCGTTCCCCTCCCCCTTCGCCTCATCCATCTTCTCCCCCCTGTCTCTCCCTTCTCAGGAGGTGGATGGAGTTGGACGGGTGTTTTTTCCGACAGGGTGAATCAGTTATGACTGACAGCAGCCGCCCCGCGCAGCCGTCGCCAGCCCGAGCTCAGCCATGTCGGCCGAACCGAGGGTCGATCCGCGAGGGGAGGGGGCCATAGTGGGCGCTCCGAAACGAACTCGCGAAGACCCCTCCCCACAGCGGCTCTCGCCGAGGTAAAGTCAACGTTTGCAGCTGCTCACTTTGAGAGCAAAACGCGGTCGTTCAGATCGCGATGAGCAGTCGGGCGAGGTTCTGATCAGGTTGGATTGGGCAGTGGAGTTGGGATCAGAGAGACATGTTGCCTGCTGCTCTTGCATTTTTCCGCCCGACGCCTGCGCGCCTCGCCAGCCGCCCGCTCTCTCGTCGCCAGCACCTTCGACAGAGGTGCGACCCCCTGCTGTCAGCCACCAGCGCGCTGGCACGTTTCCACGCCTTGGCCCGCGGGGGGCAGCGGCATGGGGCCCGCTGAGCATAGCCCGTCTAACCACACACCCGTCGCGCGTGGCACCGGACTCCCGAGCGCGCCTCGGTCCGCGGGGCCGCCAGCCAGGTACTCATGCGCCTGCCCACCGCAGCGCCCGCCATCCGCCCGCCTTCCTTGCATATGCTTCGCAGTTAAGGGATTTGCAGGTGATGGGCGGGAGTCGGGGTTTCAGGCAGTACATGTGGGGTAGGGAAGAGAGTACCGTGCTCGCTCAGACAGTTGACAGCTGCCACTAGTATCTGCCCAGATCTCGGCATGACTGACGAGCAGACGTGGCCCAGTCGGTCGGATCGAGTGCGCAGTGCAGCTCTGCATGACACGAGACACGTCGCACTGTCCAGGGTGAGGATTGCAGCGAGTCAGATGCAAGCAGCCCTCTCTCCCTATCTTTTGCCTCCCCCTCCCCAACACTTTGTTGAGAGAGACCCGAGCCCTGGCGGACCGGGCCCGAGCCTCTGTGCGCTCTCTCCTACTGACCACTGTTGAAAGTCAGACAAGCTGACGTTTAATGACTAGTGGAGGTCGGTGGGATTAGATGGAGGTGGAGGCTGGGACTTGTAATTCGGCGTTCACGCCCGAACTGTTCACTGAGCCGTACTTTACCTTCGGTGCCCGTGCAGAGCATTCGAGACTCGACTTTTAGTACAGACACGTGAGAAATCTGTGCCAACTGCCTCTGCTAGCCGACGCGCCACTACTGCGCGACAGCCGCCAGGTTCAACGCGCGCGCGCAATCCAAAAAATCCTCCTCCAGCTGCCCATTTCGATCGAGCGATTCCAGGCAGCTCTTGAGGACAGCACAATACAATGCCCCCTCGAGCTTTCTTGAGCATGATCGCAAGAGCGGGCTGATGAACAGGAGCAGCGGCGGTTGGCGATGCTTGCGGACGGTGGTCTACAGCCCGCTCACCCTCTCTGCCCCCGCCCAGTTTTACGACGTGTCGGCAGAGTACAAGACAACGGACTTCCTCATGCTCCAAGGGACCACAATCAGGAGCTGGGGGGAGCCCTCCAGGCAGATAAGAAAGAAGCACGTCCTCATTCGCTCGGGGTTCAGCAGGATGAATAATCAGGCGCGCAGCGTTGCAATGGCTCTTCGTAGGCATAGATATCCCGCGGCGAACATCATACGGGCGGCGAAGGGCAAGCCAAGACTGCAAGGCAGAGCACTCATAGTACGCTACAAGAAGGGGGGGGCGAAAGGACCTGGTCATAAGGTCGCTCTACCCCCCGCCGCGCGGCAAGGGCAAGGGGGCGGTGGCCAAGCAGAAAGCCATCGCAGCCGAACTTGTCAAATGGTTTCACGGACAACCTCAATTTTTCCATCACGGTGCTTACCCGTGATTGGGATGGATTTGACTTCAACATGAGGCAGTGATTATGAGTTCACCAGTGACGGGCACGATCGCGGCAGACGTAGAAGGACCGCATGTCCGAGCGCTGAAGCCTACATTTCAAACACATGACTTGGTGGGGGCGAACACCTTTTGTTGATGCAAGTGCTACGCATTATGGGATCTCATCGAGGGTAATCAAGCGCATCGGCTATCTGGTATGTCCCAGGAGTTTGACCCAAAACGTGGAAGAGTGCTCCGTCTCAATCGTCCAGGGCAAGCGTTTGCAGCATATCAGATGGCTGGCCCCGAAGAACCACTAACCGGTCTTCAGGTTATTCTGGCCCAGCTTCGAACACCAGCAGATGCATTACAATCTGCACTACAACAAAGAGGGCTGCAACGCGGTACTCTTATATGGCACAGGTCGGCCACGATTCATTGAGTCAGTTACAGAGCGACTGGCACGACACCATCACGAATTTGAGGTATGGGAACATGAGACGTGGACGCTTTTAATGCAGGACTGACGCAGGTGATTCCGGAGGCAACAGCAGGCACTCTGAAGGAGACTCCAGGATATCCCGAGAAGAAAGAAGACACGTTGGCTCAGAGTACACAACTTGAGGAGCTATTGACTGCACGACGGCAGGCGAAGGAGGACGAAACCCCATTCCCAGACGATATGAATATATTGGTGAGCTGTGAGCATGTTAAGTGGGCAGTGGAAGAGATATGAGCCGAATGTTATCCAGCAGCTCAACGAGGCCCGCATCGAGGGACTATGGGGAGCATGGAGATCACGACGCTTTTGTATTGCACGCAAACTTGCGCGATTGTTAGCAGGGACATGTCGTGGGCTTCGGGGACGACTGTAAGATCGCGCATCCACAACACGGGCCACAACATCCCAACGGATGTCGAAATTTCAACAGTCGGGACCAGAAGGAGGAGCTCAGGCACAACTCTTAGCCCAGAGCCGAGCACCGATGGCGACGACTGGGATCTGGCGAGTTCTTTTTCAGAACGATGATGGCAAAGCTCGCACGGAGTTGCATCAGCCGTCACACTTGGAGCGAGCCAATCCCAACGCGGAAGGCGAATGCCCGAACTTCAGCGCGATTCATGAAACCACGCTGCTAGCAATGGAAAAGCTACGAAACGTTCTCCAGAAACTTCCATCGTGGCAAGCACAGCCGTGATGATCAGCAACTGGAGGGGTGCTAAGAGCCACGGTTATGCCGAATTGGCACTACCGACCGCAGCGTTGAGGTGGACTGGGACTTCAACAGGGTGAAGAGCTTCAAGCACCAGAGTTTGAACGGGCGCGCCACTTGTTGGGCAGATGTATTCGCACCGTGGGTTGTGTTCCAACATGTGGCATCAAGCGTCTGGCTGCAGACTGACCAAGCACAACGACAAATCTGGCGCCTCGGGAGAACGGCCGATCATGGTGCGGTGTGGCTAAGGCAGCTCGCACTACAGATCATTGGAAAAATTATCCTGGCGAAAGACCCAACCATAAGCAATTGTTGGTAACGCGTTGTGGGTGCCGCTTTCGGTGGGGCTCCATATGGGGCCACGAAGCGCTGCCTTGGATAGGGGGAACCGCATGCGGACTGCGCCACCGGGGCGGGCCTTCGGTGGAGCTCCCTATGGGGCTACGAAACGCTGCCCTGGGTGGGGGAACCGCATGCGAACTGCGCCACTGGGGCCTTCGGTGGAGCTCCCTATGGTGCCACGAAACGCTGCCCTGGGTGGGGGAAGCGCATGCGAACTGCGCCACGGGGGCTTTCGGTGGAGCTCCCCATGGGGCCACGAAGCGCTGCCCTGGGTGGGGGAACCGCATGCGAGGCAGCCACTGGGGCCTCCGGTGGAGCTCCCTATGGGGCCACGAAACGCTGCCCTGGGTGGGGGAACCGCATGCGAAGCACCACTGGGGCCTTCGGTGGAGCTCCCTATGGGGCCACGAAACGCTGCCCTGGGTGGGGGAACCGCATGCGAACACCCCCACTGGGGCCTTCGGTGGAGCTCCCTATGGGGCCACGAAACGCTGCCCTGGGTGGGGGAACCGCATGCGAACACGCCACTGGGGCCTTCGGTGGAGCTCCCTATATGGGGCCACGAAACGCTGCCCTGGGTGGGGAACGCATGCAAACACCCCCACTGGGGCCTTCGGTGGAGCTCCCTATGGGGCCACGAAACGCTGCCCTGGGTGGGGGAACCGCATGCGAACACCCCCACTGGGGCCTTCGGTGGAGCTCCCTATGGGGCTACGAAACGCTGCCCTGGGTGGGGGAACCGCATGTGGACACCCCCACTGGGGCCTTCGGTGGAGCTCCCTATGGGGCCACGAAACGCTGCCCTGGGTGGGGGAACCGCATGTGGACACCCCCACTGGGGCCTTCGGTGGAGCTCCCTATGGGGCCACGAAACGCTGCCCTGGGTGGGGGAACCGCATGTGGACACCCCCACTGGGGCCTTCGGTGGAGCTCCCTATGGGGCCACGAAACGCTGCCCTGGGTGGGGGAACCGCATGTGGACACCCCCACTGGGGCCTTCGGTGGAGCTCCCTATGGGGCTACGAAAGCGCTGCCCTGGGTGGGGGAACCGCATGCGAACACCCCCACTGGGGCCTTCGGTGGAGCTCCCTATGGGGCTACGAAACGCGCCCTGGGTGGGGGAACCGCATGCGAACACCCCCACTGGGGCCTTCGGTGGAGCTCCCTATGGGGCCACGAAACGCTGCCCTGGGTGGGGGAACCGCATGCGGACACCCCCACTGGGGCCTACGGTTGAGCTCCCTCTGGGGCTACGAAACGCTGCCCTGGGTGGGGAAACCGCATGAGGGCAGCCCACTGGGGCCTACGGTGGAGCTCCCTATGGGGCTACGAAACGCTGCCCTGGGTGGGGGAACCGCATGTGGACACCCCCACTGGGCCCTTCGGTGGAGCTCCCTCTGGGGCTACGAAACGCTGCCCTGGGTGGGGGAACCGCATGTGGACACCCCCACTGGGGCCTTCGGGGAGCTCCCTATGGGCCACGAACGCTTGCCCTGGGTGGGGGAAACCG
>CAUYUJ010015692.1:309580-317817 GCA_963575745.1 Prorocentrum cordatum | reverse complement strand
GCCTTCGGTGGAGTTCCCTATGGAGCCACGAAGCGTGTGAGGGTTGTGCCGAAATGGGTGTGGCTGACGCATGCGGGCGCGGGCACTGGGGCCTTCAGTGGAGTTCCCTATGGAGCCACGAAACGTGTGAGGGGTGTGCCGACATTGGTGTGGCTGACGCATGCGGGCGCGGGCACTGGGGCCTTCGGTGGAGCTCCCTATGGAGCCACGAAACGTGTGAGGGGTGTGCCGAAATGGGTGTTGATGATGATGATGATGATGATGATGGGAGGGGGGAGGAAGCAGCGGGAGGAAGGAAGGAAGGAAGGAAGGAAGGAAGGAAGGAAAACGCGGGGCACCGTCTCTTCAAAACGACGACCCAACACCACAGGATGGTTGGGAACAAGCTGCCTTGCATCGTTCTAGCGCGCACATCATTAGGAATGCGAGATCGTGGGATCATGCATGGGGCGTTGTTCCACACATTGTCCTGGCTTCGAGGATCGAGGGAGTTGTCATCTTTTCCTCTGCCGAAGGCGTCGGAAGGGCGGCGGCAGGTCGGCGAAAGTAGAACGAGGCCGTCTCCGCCGGCGGAAGCTGGCGGAAGGACGGCGGAAGGCGGCGGAAGTAAAAGATGCGCCCCCACGAGGAGGAGGAGGAGGAGGAGGAGGAGGAGGAGGAGGAGGAGGAGGAGGAGGAGGAGGAGGAGGAGGAGGAGAGATGAAAACGTTGTTGGGCTCAGGGTGTTTGAAATCGCCCACATGTTAGCGAGGCGTCCAGCGAGATACCCGCTTTGCCAAAAAGGACCGCCCCACGCCTGTGCAATGGTTGCACAAGGTTGCAGCTTTATGTCAGGAGGGGAAAAACACACACAGACACAATTAATCGGCGATTTCCAGACAATATAGGAAAATATGGGAAGTGGGGGGGAAGACAAAAACCCAGAAAATATGGGAAAATATGGTGGATATTTTTATTTGTGTGTATTCATTTGTGTGTCCCAGTTCCCCTTCATTATGTTCATGAGCTTCGAGGAAGTCTCAAACGAGAACACCGTTTTGGAATGGAACCGCCATCCATCCATGCAGCAGCTACATACGTTGAAGGTTCGGACCTTTCAGTTTCAGGAAGGCACAAGCGAGAGGCCTATTTTGAACAGGATCCGTCCTCCATCCTTATAACAACTGTTTCAAGCTTTCATGGTGAATGCTCGCGTCGCTAAAGCGATCGCCACATTTTGAAAACGAACCGTTCTGCATCCTTGGAAGTGGTGCAAACGTTTGCGACGAATGTGCACGGCGCTGTTGCGAGAGCTCTATGTTTAAACCGACGTGCATTTAAGACGAAGGTATGCGGAGCAAAAACAATAGCATCATGTGCAGAACTATCCATCCATACGTGTAACTGCTACACGCTTTAAAGACGACTGCGCGCGGCCTTGATGCGATAGCTCAATTTTGAAACCGACCCTCCATCCGTCTAACAGTTGTGAGTTCCAAACGACATGATCATGTATGGTGAATGCGTCTCAGGCTGTCTATGGATAGACAGAGAGAGAGAGAGAAAAAAAAAGAAAGACAGAGAGACATAGCAACATAACTGTTCATCGACAGAGAAGCACAGATCGTGATACCGAGGCAGGAATCGATATGCACACGTATATGTAAGTATACACAAGATGTGATATGTACATGAAGGTGTGCACATTTTGTACATACGCCTACAGTTAAGCATCTGAGTATCTACCTGTGCGCAGGGACCAGGAGGGGGAGGGGGAGGGATTGGAAGGATAGAGCCGGAGGGGGTGATGACGACGATGATGATGACGATGATGATGCTGATGATGATGATGATGCTGATGATGATGATGATGATGATGCTGATGCTGATGATGATGATGATGATGATGATGATGATGGTGGTGGTGGTGGGTGGTGGTGGTGGGTGGTGGTGGTGGGTGATGGTGATGGTGATGGTGATGGTGACGGTGATGGTGACGGTGATGGTGGTGACGACCATGATGGTGATGATGATGATGATGGTGGTGATGATGATGATGTTGATGATGGCGATGACGATGACGACGACGACGACGACGACGACGACGACGACGACGACGACGACGACGACGACGACGACGACGACGACGATGATGATGATGATGATGATGATGATGATGATGATGATGATGATGATCATGATGGTGATGGCGATGGTGATGCTGATGATGATGCTGATGATGTTGATGATAATGGTGATGATGATGCTGATGATGATGGGGATGAGGATGAAGATGATCATTGTCGTGATGGTGATGCGAATCAGGACCAGGATCAGGACCATGATCAGGAACAGGATGATGCTGCTGATGCTGATGCTGATGCTGATGCTGATGCTGATGCTGATGATGGTGATGGTGATGGTGATGGTGATGGTGAGGAGGAGGAGGAGGAGGAGGGGAATGAGACGGAAGAGGAGGAAGAGGAGGAGTACAGGCGCTAAGACCCCAGTTGATCCAAGTTTGGCTAACGTCAAAAGAGGTGGAGGAGAAGAAGGAGGAGGACCAGTGTAAACCCAATATTCGTCAACGACGTTGGAATGAGCCATCCCTCAAAGCTCCCGCATCATAGGTCCCTACACGGGTTCATTTGCATTGAAGGGGGAAGTGCCCCGTTGGGAGAGAACCGTTTGAATATCAGCCATCGTTGACTCCAAATAGATCCAGACGACTCAAATCAAGGAATCAGGGGAATCAAGCATGCTGGGAATCCGCAACTCAGCAAGCAAGCAAGCTTGCAAGCAAGCGCGCAAACACGAAAGCAAGCAAGCAAGCAAGCGCGCAAGCAAGCAAGCAAGCAAGCGTGCAAGCGCGCAAGCAAGCAAGCAAACAAGCGTGCAAGCAAGCAAGCAAGCAAGCAAGCAAGCAGGCATAGGCATAGGCGCAGGCATAGGAGTTAGGGGGGAGGCATAGCCATAGCCATAGCCATAGCCATAGGAATTGGGGGGGGGGGGCGGGCATAGGAATGTGTGGGGGCAACGGACCAATTAGTAGGGTTTGAGCTAGGACTCCTATACGGCAAGCCTATTTGGATAATATCCTGAAGCGTACCAAAACACCATTCTCGGGATTCCTACGCCAACCTGGCTGTTGCGCCTTGAAGATCCTGAGTCGCGCCAGAAAACCACTCCTGGGACTTGGACACCGCGACTCAATGTAATTGCTGCGTCCTGACAATCCTGAATCTTTCTAAATCGCTGTTTTTGGCACGTCAACCATGGGAATCCGTCAAACTTTTGGCAATCAAATAGAATGTTCGCGGCGCCAAGGCCACAGACACATTTTGGAAAAAAGCCGCTCTTCATTCGCGAAGCACTTGGTTTTGTTAAAGCGAATGTGCGCGGCGCTAAGGCGAGGGTCACATTCTGAAAACGGCCCGCCCTCAATCCGTGAAACTCTTGCAATCGATTCAACGAATGTGCGCGGCGCTTGGGCGAGAGCCACGTTTTGAAAACGGCCTGCCCTCAATCCGTGTAGCTCTTGCAAAGGTGAAAGATGAATGTACGCGGTGCTACGGCGAGAGCCACATCTTGGAAGCGGGCCGCCCTCCATGTGTGAAACTCTCGCCAACTTCTGAGTTTCACTACCATCAATGGTAAGGAAGTTTCAGCCGAAACGCCAGGCCCGCCCCTCGACTGGCCTCGGGGTGCGACAGGAAGGAATTTAAGTAGCTCCAGTCATTGAGCAACCTAATTAATCCACAGCCATCTGTCTGCTGCTCGTCGGGCTTGTCATGGCATTCGCCCGGGCGAAAGAAAGAAAGAAAGGAATAGGGAGAGAGGGAGGAAGGGAGGGACGGAGGGAGGGAGGGGGAGAGAGGGAGGGGGAGGAGGAGGAGGAGGAGGAGGAGGAGGAGGAGGAGGAGGAGGAGGAGGAGGAGGAGGAGGAGGAGGAGGATTTGAGTACGTGCCAGGAGGAGGAGGAGGAGGAGGAGGAGGAGGAGGAGGAGGAGGAGGAGGGTGCCCTGTCTCAGACCCCCACCCTCTCGGGGCCTCCCCGCAGTTGTCGCGCTCCCCCCCTCCCCAAGCGAGGGCGAGCTCCTCAGCTCCTTGCCCGAGCTCAGATCAGGCCTCGCGCTCCCGCCCGCACTGACCACCTGATCTCGGCCCCGCCGCCGAGCTGACCAGTGCCCAGGACGACGACGACCTCTACGGCGACGACGTCAGCGTGGCCACCGGCACCACCCTGGCCACCGGCGTCTCGCGCATCACCCGCAGGAAGCCCTTTGCTGCATCGTTGCCCCCCCCACCCCCCGTCCGAGGAAGGCGGAGGCGCCGGGGGCAGAGGAGCCCGAGACAAAGGGAAGATGGGAGGAGGGTGGCGGAGGGCGGAGGGAGGAAGCAGAAGCGAGGTGCGAGATGAGGATCAAGGAGCGCGGGAGGAGGGAGGGATCAGGATGCAGGCAAGTCACGAGGGGAAGGCGATGGGACGAGGAGGGATCATGCCACAGGGGGCGGGGAAGCGGGGCAGGAGGAGGAAGAAAATGGAAGAATGAGGATGAGATGATGATGATGATGATGATGATGATGATGATGATGATGATGATGATGATGATGATGATGATGATGATGATGATGATGATGATGATGATGATGATGATGATATGATGATGATGATGTTGATGATGATGATGATGATGGATGCTGAGGATGAGGATGAGGATGAGGATGAGGATGAGGATGAGGATGAGGATGAGGATTAGGATGAGGATGAGGATGAGGATGAGGATGAGGATGAGGATGAGGATGAGGATGAGGATGAGGATGAGGATGAGGATGAGGATGAGGATGAGGATGAGGATGAGGGTGAGGGTGAGGAGGAGGAGGAGGAGGAGGAGGAGAAGGACGAGGAGGACGAGGAGGAGGAGGGAGGTGCGGGCCCAAGCCGCTGAGGAGCTCGGCCTGCGCCCATGCGTGGTGCCCTTTCCGCCAGGACACCCGCGACACGAGAACCCTTCCTCCTGGCTTTGCGCCAGAGCTATTTCCAGAGACGCGTCATCACGGCATGCTCTTTTTTATTCGTACGCGCATCCAGCTGCTTCATCTCGCACGCATGTCCGCAAAGCTTGCAATCGCCTCGGTTACGCTGCTCGTAAACACCGTGTTTCACCATCGCTCTTTCACGACATCCTCTTGCTCCTTAGAGAAGCGAACCGTGGCGACGATCAGAACAAACAAGTTGGCAATTCTACATGCAATAGTGCCTCAAGCATTGGACACATCCCAAGCAATTTCAGAGGAGGAGGAAAAGATACCCATACCCCTACCCTTCGCTCGTTTTCCCCTTTTTGGGCCTCCTGGGAGGCCCTCGTCGTCACCGCTGGATTCGCGTCGAAATCCTGGTCAGATCGCATTCCGGGAGAGGTTCGGGGAGTAGCGGTATCGATACCTCGTGGTTTCCTTACCACTCTCCAACCCCGCTTTCGAAGCGGCGCATGGCTGATATGCTGACTGCGAGTGAGGTGTGGGTAACTGAAGGCAGAAGCGTGGCCTGGCCGTCGGGCCCGTCGCTCCCGCCCCCCCCTCTGTGCATCCCCTATCTCGTCCATCCGCAGAGGTTGAGAGAGGTGAGGGTCAGCAGGGGGGGAAGTGGGCGAGCCCGACATCAGGAAAACGGGCGGGCAAGGAGGGAGGTAAAGTTCGGGGGAGTGCTGGCTTCTCATTGTCGTATCTGTGATGGGCGTGTAGTACCGGCCACCCATTTCCACCCACGGTTCGGCACAGTCGGGAAGCTGGTGTCAATGCAGGCGACCATACCTTCAACCTCGTGGAGTTCCATCTCCTCGGTGTCGTCGGGTCAGGCCCCATGCCTGAGGTGAAAGTTCTTCCGAATCAAGACGGCGAACGCAGCCTGTACAGGGTCAATCTGCATGTTTCGGCTCGCTCGGAGACTCCTAGTCTGATCGGTGGTCGACGTAAGAGCCATGGGGTTGGTGAAGTTCCACTTCATCCCGAAGATCCACTTCTCGGAGGTGGCCAACCTTGGGCAGCGCTGCGGTTGGTGGCCAGTCGGCAGTCTTGCAGTACAAGTTCTTGCACTGGCGAATGTGGGCGAATGCGATCTTGGGATTTACATCGCTCCTGACCAGGAGTACGATGCAGTTTGTCTTCATCCAGAAGACGACTATATCAAACTTGCATTACATTGCAATTGCATGCAGACGTAGCTCTCCAGGCTGAGGGCCAAGCTGAGGGATGAGCTCGCGCAGTTTGACGGTGCACCTGAGCAGTGCCTAATGTGCTACGTACGATCTCGTGTGCCCGCAGGAACAAGCCTTTCTGTGCACTATCAGCAGTCACGCGTGCCAGCTGGATTCCTACAGTTTCACTCCGAACGAGTCCGCCGTCGAGGACTCTGCCAGCATGCGCGCAGACGTGCACGAGGAGGACGAACAGTTGAACCACCTCACGGAATGTTACAATCTGAGGGAGTTCTTGGGGCCTTCGAGGGCTGAGTCCGTAGGGCCATACCTCGTGGCCGTCGAGGACTCCATCCTGGCCGAATCAAGGGCCATGTTTGTGTTCGATGCTTGCAGCGATACTTGCAACGCCTCCGACACTGGCAGTGACACTTGCACGCCAGATGGGGCTACTAGACTGAAGCTGGTCGAAGCAAAGGCCATATTGGGGCTCGACGTTGACGAGTCTGAACAATGCAACGATACAAGCCTGCATCGCATGACACTGGCATGGGCAGACCTGGAAATTACCGAGAGCGACTACGACCTTGAATGGGAGCAATTGCGCTCTCGAGACTGGTCACGCGCGGCTACTTCGAGACGCGTCCGTGCAGACGGGGCAGCCCACCCCGCAGCGCCGAAGAGAAAACCGAGGAGGTGGCGATGGCGGCGCAGGCGCCCGAGGGGCCTCGTCCCCGTGCCTTCCCGACGGCGTCGCCGGGAGAGACCTGGGGCCGCTCCCCCCTCTCCCGAGGCGCGGGGCGCCCGGCCCCTCCCCGGACCCCGCGGATCCGGGGATCCTGTGGCTGGGCGTGGGCACAGCTCCGCGAGGGCACCACGGCACTGGCTGGTCAGATGGTCACGGTGGCACAGGGCGCCACTGAGAGTGGGGGGGGCCTCGACGTGGTGCTGCAGAATCCTCCGCCGCCAGTTCGTGCAGCTCGGCGTGCAGCCCGTCGTTTGCCATCACCGCGATGACACAACGCACCCCCGAGAGTGACCAGCCACGAATGCAGTTCTTCACGATCCAGAGCCGCATAATCTTCATTCGTGCTCTTCACGATCCATGAAAGCAGCTCCTCGTGTTGGCCATTAATCGCCTTCGTGTGCATCTGCCACATCGGTTGGGTTATGTACTCCATCGTCTAACCTGGAGCGAATGTTGTGACTGACTCTGGATATAATCATTCGCTGCTGCTATCGTTTCTCGCCATGCGGGACTATGCCGGAGGACAGCGATGATGCACCACTGGATAGTATTGGTAGCATTCTCGCCGATTGCCACGCTGATGTCAGATTTCGCTAGTGGAAACTGCCACATCTGTGGAAATAGGTCGGAAGACAAACGTGATAGGGATAAGGTTGGAGTGTTGCGTTCTCCGGTGTTCTCGTTGAGACTCGGGAGGGAAGGGGAGCCTGCGCCGCTGAAGCCACCCTCCCACCTGGACGCAGGTCGGAGACACAAATACCGTGTAGGATGATAGAGTATGTTCGCCGTGGTGGTAGAGGTCGTAGGTGGAGAGTGTGCTGTTGCGCTGATGGTAGAGAGACCCTGGTAGCCTGCAGTCGGTGTCGTAGTCAGCTGCACGTGCTCGTGAAGAAATTGTTCCTCCTCCTCCTCCTCCTCCTCCTCCTCCTCCCTCCTCATCGCACCGCCGGGCGTTTTCGTAAGGCGGGTCTGGCGTTTTGCTTAAGATGGTTTGACAATGTTTGATCGTACCTCTTGATACTCCAGCTTCACGGATGTAGGGTGACTCCTTTTTCAAAACGTGATTGACGTTTTGGCCCCGCACACATTCGCGTTGAATGGTTTCAAGTGTTACACGGGTGTACTGCTGTTCTTTCTAAGATTGGGGTCTCGCTTGACATTTCGTTGAAGGTGTGATCTCGTGCCTAGGCAGTTCCAGTAGCTGCATGGATGGAGTGCGGCTCCTTTTCAAAACGGGTTCCCGCGCCTCGCCCGGGGGCCCGAATTGTCAAAGCGATTCGAACCCTCTCCCCTCATCATCCCTCTTCCTTCAC
>CAUYUJ010015692.1:297080-304580 GCA_963575745.1 Prorocentrum cordatum | reverse complement strand
CTCCTCCCCCTCCTCCCCCCTCCTCCCCTCTCCTCTCACCCCGCCCCTCCTCCCCTCACCTCCCGCTCCCTCCCTCCCTCCTGCCCGGCACGAGGAGGGGCTCGAGGCCGAGCAGGACGGAGGCGCTGAGGAGAGGGAGGAGGACGGACCGGGGGAGGCTGCCGCCTTCGTGCCCGTGGGCCCGCTCGTGCCTGGTGGCCGTCGCCGTCACGACGCCCCGCCCGACGTAGTTAATCGACGTGGCCAGCGTTGGATTATTCAAAGGTAGATTTAAAATAAGAAGTCAAAGTTTTGTGGTAATGATATTATAGTATATATACAAATTTTGAAACACACATACGCACATATATGCACGAAAGGCATCGGAATCACAGATGTAAATTGTTCTCTTTAGTGTGCACAAATAAAAACCAAACAAAGAAGGGGTCTTCGGCTTGTGGATGTCTCCGGGTCGCCCGCCGCGGCGCGGAGCGGATCGTGCGCGGCCCAGGCGGGAGGGGCCGTTTTGCTCCACGGGGACGGCGCGATGCGCGGTCAGGTGGCCCAGCTCTTTGACCGTGGATGCTGATGCTGATGCAGATGCCGCCGACGGCGACGACGACGATGGTCAAGGTCATGGTCATGGTCATGGAGGTGATGACGACGACGATGGCGATGGTGGTAGTGATGATGAAGATGATGATGAGGAGGAGGATGGTGATGATGGTGATGATGGTGATGGTGATGATGCTGATGCTGATGCTGATGCTGATGATGATGATGATGATGATGATCATCATCATCATCATCATCATGATCATGATGGTGATGGTGCTGATGCGGATGCTGACGCGGATGCTGATGCTGATTATGCTGATGACGAAAATGATGGTGGTGGTGGCGGTGATGATGATTATGATGATGAGGAGGAGGAAGAAGAGGAGGACGATAATGCGAGGGAGGAGGAAGCTGAAAGGGACAGTGGAAATGAGGAGGGTCATCCCTCTGTCTCCCGTGCAAGACTGGCCTCATGCCATTTTAGCAACGGGCATGGTCGAAGTATTCGTAAGTCCATATTCCTCCTGCTTCTTTTCTCCACCTCCTCATTATTTTATCCGTAAGGGCTTCGCCCCCTGCCGCCGGCCCCCTCTCTCGGATAATGGGTAATGCAAGAGCGAAATCATGAGGCCTTGGCGCCGCCGTGAAGCGGAGTCGGGACTTCACGCGAAGACGATGAGTAACCGGCAAGACAAATTAAAATTTTGATGATATTGTTGAATTCGGCGTTGTACTTAGAGGGTTTATGGCCACGGGTACGCGAATAGTGTGTAATTGACAAGGGCTTATGGCTTCGGGGGGGCAGATATAGCGTAATTTACGAAGGTTTATGGCTTCGGAGACGCGAGTATGGAGTACTTTGCGAGGGCGTATGGCTTCGGACACGCGATTATGGGTGTATGGCTTCGGGGTCGCAAATATTGTGTCGTCCACGCAGGTTTATTGTTTTGGAGACGCGAGCATTGCGTAATTTACAAAGGTTTATGGCTTCGGGGACGGGAATCTCGCGTGATTTACTAGCTGTTGTGGCCTCGGGGACGCAAGCATTGAATAATTTACCAGGGTTTTTGGCTTCGGGGACACGAATACGGCGTATTTTCCGACGGTTTATGGCTTCGGGGCCGCGAATAGTGTGTACTTTGCAGTGGGTTATGGCCTCGGGGGCCCGAATCTTATGCATTTTAATGTCCCACGCACTCCCCAGGAATTCAGGCAACGCGATTCGGGCGTGGTAATCAGGACGCTTTTCGGCTCTCCCCCCTCGCGCGGTCCATCAACAACGAACAGTAAGCAGCAAGAAGCAGAAATATAACAGTGGAAGCTGGAAGCTGGAACTGGCGCAGGGAACAGCAAACCCTGGCCCTACAGCCCGGTGGCCCCACAAGGGGGCCGGCGGATTATCATCATCATCATCATCATCATCATCATCATCATCAGCATCAACATCATCATCATCATCATCCTCATCATCCTCATCATCCTCATCCTCATCCTCATCATCAACCCACCATGTTACAAACCAGTAAGTTGTGTTTACACCTCGGTATTCTTGCACCGAAACTCCCTGATTCGTGCACGGTCGCCACACTCAAAGCTCTCGTAAACGCCTGGCCCACCACTCGTCGATATCGTCAAGGTGCCCAAGCATGTCGTTTCGGTTATCAAGCTGTGGGAGGCGATTCCGTGGAACATGATGTGAGTTGCCTTGTAGTTCGTCTTGTGCTCACCCGCTGCCTCCCGTGCCTCCCCGCAGAGTGGGGGGATGGGGATCATCTGTCTGCTTATTTTTTCCGCTGACCTCCTTGAGCTTTCGAAACAACGATTGCGCTTGATTGCGATTGCGTTTGATCTTATTTTCTCTGCCTTTAACAGCCTCAGGGTTTGGCAGCCGGTCTCGGCTGAGCAGGGAGTTCTTGCTCTCGCGAGCCGTCTCCGCGCCTTGTCCACGGCCTCCAGGGTGGTGAGGCTCCTGGCACACGGGCGCGATCTTTTCAGGTCGCCTACTCAGCGCTCATTGGTGGGCTGCCGCCGCTGCCGTCACCCGCCGTCCGCCGAGTGCTGATCATCCTCATCATCATCACCATCACTAGCAGTATCATCATCATCATCATCATCATCATCATCATCATCATCATCATCGTCATCATCGTCATCGTCATCGTCATCGTCATCGTCATCGTCATCGTCATCACCATCATCACACGATCAGCATCATCATCAGCATCATCATCATCATCACCATTACCGTCGTCACCATCGTCGCAGTCATCGTCGACATCATCATCATCATCATCATCATCATCATCATCATCATCATCATCATCAGCAGCAGCAGCAGCAGCAGCAGCAGCAGCGGCAGCATCAGCATCAGCATCAGCATCAGCATCATCCTCCTCCTCGGCATCATCATCATCAGCAATAGCAGCAGCATTATTATCATCATCTAATCATCCCTCTGCCCGCTCTCCCTACCTCCTCCCTCCCTCCCTCCTTCCACTCTCCTCCCTCGCCCGCTCCCTCTTGACATCGAACAGCGTCAGGCCCTCAGTCCACTCAGAAATGAACGGTGTCGGCGGCTCTCAGCTTCAGATGCCGGCGGCCATCGGGCTCGGCGAATTGTGTCAGGAGCGTGGTCGCAAGATCCGTAGTGTTGTAATTTTTTCTCCTCCCTCTTCCCCTGCCCCTCCCCTCCCCATACCCTCCCTCCTCCCCTCCCCAATCCCCCTCCCCTCCCCACTCCCCCTCCCCTCCCTCCACCCCTCCCCCTCCCCCTCCCTCCCTCTCTTCTCCCCTCCCCCTCCCCCTGCCCTCCCTCCCCCTGCCCTCCCTCCACAATTACACAATATGAATACTACTCTCCTCTCTCCCCTGGTGGCATCCGGGGAATGTCCGGCCCCCCTCCGCGTATTAGTTTACACAGGATTCCCGTGAATTGGGTTCTCTTTTTTTTTTTCCTCTCAAAATTCGGTTCTCGCTGAAGCGCTGGCTTCGTTTTCGGGCTACTGCTCGTTCCGAATCGTGCTCCCGCTGCAGCGCTGACCTCATTTCCGCGCTTCCGCTCGTTCCGAATCGTGCTCCATCTGCAGCGCTGGCGTCATTATTTCCAGCGCCATGCCACGGCATGGTTTTCGGTCCTTCCAAACAGGCACAAAAGTCTTGCACCCCCGAACAAAAAACCATGGAAGTGATTCACACATTTGGTGTCGATTCGTTGATTTTTTGGGCCGCAGAAGCCCCCCCACTTTGGGCCGTCGCCACGCCATGCTATGTCAGGCTACGCGTCCTCATTCCCGCGCTTCCGCGCTGAGTTTTTTTCCCCCAAAAAATGCTGCTCTCGCTGAAGCGCTGGCCTCATTTTCGCGCTTCCGCTCGTTCCGAATCGTGCTCCCGCTGCAGCGCTGGCGTCATGTTTTCCAGCGCCATGCCTCGGCATGGCTTTCGGTGTCCTTCCAATTAGGCCCCCAAATGTAGAAAATGGACACCCGAAGAAACCATCGGAAGTGATTACACATCCGGTGTCGATTCGTTGTTTTTTGGGGGCCGCAGAAGCCCACCTTGGGCCGTCGCCACGCCATGCTATGTCAGGCTACGCGTCCTCATTCCCGCGCTTCCGCGCTGAGTTTTTTTTCCCCCCCAAAATGCTGCTCTCGCTGAAGCGCTGGCCTCATTTTTCGGGTTGCCGCTTGTTCCGGATCGTGCTCCCGCTGCAGCGCTGGCCTCATTTCCGCGCTTCCGCTCGTTCCGAATCGTGCTCCCGCTGCAGCGCTGGCGTCATTATTTCCAGCGCTATGCCTCGGCATGGCTTTCGGTGTCCTTCCAATTAGGCCCCCAAATGTAGAAAATGGGCACCCGAAGAAACCATCGGAAGTGATTACACATCCGGTGTCGATTCGTTGTTTTTCTGGGGCCGCAGAAGCCCCCACTTTGGGCCGTCGCCACGCCATGCTATGTCAGGCTACGCGTCCTCATTCCCGCGCTTCCGCGCTGATTTGTTTCAGAATGCTGCTCTCGCTGAAGCGCTGGCCTCATTTTTCGGGCTACCGCTCGTTCCGAATCGTGTTCCCATTGCAGCGCTGGCCTCATTTTCGCGCTTCCGTTTGTTGCGAATTGTGCTCCCGCTGCAGCGTTGGCGTCATTATGTCCAGCGCCATGCCACGACATGGCTTTCGGTCCTTCCAATGGCCTCCCGAAGAAATCATTGTAAGTGATTACACATTCGGTGTCGATTCGTTGATTTTTTGGGCCGCAGGAGCCCCCCCCCACCTTGGGGCGTCGCCACGCCACGCGATGCCATGCTACGCTACGTCATGCTATGCCATGTAACGTTATGCCATGCTACGACATCCGATTGTGCGAATATGGGGGAGATCTACACCAGGGTAAGAGATGGGAGGGAGGCGTAGAGCTTGCCCCCTCCCCCTCCCCTCCCCTCCCTCCTTCCCTCCCCCCTCCCTTCCCCCTCCCCTCCCCCTCTCGTCGCGCCTCCCCCTCCCCCTCCCATTCCCCTCCCGTCCCCTTCCCCTCCCTCCACAATTGCACAATATGAATACTACTCTCCGTTCCTTTCTTGTGACGTCCGGAAGATATCCGGCCCCCATCCGCGCATGGATTTTTACACAGGATGCCCAGGACATCGTTTTTGCTTGTGTTTTTGTTCAAAATGCTGCTCCCGCTGAAGGCGCTGCCCTAATTTCTGAGCCTCTGGCTGATCCAAGTCGTGGTCCAGCTGCAGCGCGGGTGTTTTCGGTCCTTCCAAATAGGCCCCAAAATGTAGAATATGTTCCCCCGAAAAAACCATCGAAAGTGATTACGTATTCGGTGTCGATTCGTTGGCTTTTCTGGCCGCAGAAGCACCCCATTTGGGGCGTCGTCGCTTTCAGGAAGTAGCAAGCGGGAGTCCTGTTCCTGCTTCGAGAAGGCGATGTTGAAAGCAGAGCCAGCGGGTGCTCTCCATCAGCCCCGCCCTGTGTGGAGCCTCTCGGGGAGCCCAAGGAGCTAGACATGGAGCCACGACTCCAGACCGGCCCAGAATCTTTCGAAGATGACCCAGTTACTTTCCAAGGGACCTGACGCCATGCCATGACATGCTGTGCGGTGTTGTGTTCTGCGCCGCTGTTCGATGCCATGTCTTGCGTCGCAGCAATGTTTGCTTATACAATACTTCACTGCGCAATGCCACGCCATGCTATGGCATGCTACACTCTGCCATACTCCTTTGCGCCATGCTATGCCGTGCTCTACCATGCAACGCGTACCCTCTCGCGATCATTGCCCTGCTCAACATCCGACTGTGCGAATAGAGAGGATATCTACGCCGGGGTAAGGGATGGGAGGGAGGGGTAAGACGTCAGATGACGCGAGCGCACCTGGCTTGTCCCCTCCCCCTCCCCCCTCCCCCCCCCATTCCACCCTTCCCCTCCTCTCCCCATTCCTTCCCCTTCCCCTCCCGCCTCCCCTCCTCTCCTTCCCCTACCCCTCCCTCCCCTCCCCTCCCCCTCCCCTCCCCCTCCCCCTTCCCTCCCTCCTGCCCCCTCCCCTCCCCCTTCCCCCTCCCTCCCCTTTCCCCTCCCCCTCCCCCTCCCCTCCCTCCCCCTTCCGTCCCCCTCCCCCTCCCCCTCCCCCTCTCTCCTCCCCTCCCCTCCTCCTCCCCCCCCCTCCCCCTCTCCCTCCTCCGCCCTCCTCCCGGCCCGAGGTCGCAGCCCCTCACGCCGCTGTCCATCATCCAGGGCGGCGCCGCGCCTGGCACCCCCATCGACTTGCTGCAGGGGGCCGACCAGCACGGGGGTGCCCCAGGCGGACCCCGCAGCCAGGGCCTGTTCAGTCGGGCGCGTCCCTCTACAGGAGGAATTTCCCCCAACAGTAAGAAAATAGTCCGGGCACGATGTTTCGATGTTCTTGCTGTTTCTCATTATTTTTGATTGTTCTACGATGTTCAAGGTTCGAGGATGTTCGGCTATGTTTATTGATTGTTCGATTCTTGCTGGTACTAGTTTTGAAGATCGGTTGACTATGTTTCACTTTCTGTCCGACCTAAAGCCAGGAGCCGCCGTCGCGCACCGAGAGCGTTACGCTACAGTCGGACCGAGGTATAAGAGGGAGGCAGGTTCGGGGAGGGTATCCTGGTGCTCGAAGAGAGAGAGAGCAATAGAGAGAGAGAGAGAGAGAGAGCGAGCGGCATAAACAGAAACCTTCGGCGCTCCGCGTAGATTTCTTGGATCCGCGCTGCCCCCCCCCCCCCCCCAGCGGCGCCTCCGGCGCCGCCGCCGCTGGCGCGCTCCGCGCGCCAGGGAGGGGGTTCAGCACAGATCTGAGGAGTCCGCGCGGAGCGCCAAACGTTTATGTTTATGGCTTGTGCTTGTCGGATGCTCTCGTGCATCCTGGGGGAGGGTATCCTTGGATGTTCTCTGTGTGTTTTGGCCGGCGGAGGGTCTCATGTTCTTGGAGGATGTTTGTCTGTCTTAGGTCCGGCTGAACTCGCAAAGTGCCTACTCGCAAACGCCAGAGAAACACGCAGTTGCCTCGACGTGATGGATCGTGAATCCTTCGCGGCGGATCCAGGCCATTTGCGAGCAGCTGCTTTGCGAGTAGTGGAACGCGCTCACCTGGTCGTCGGCGCTGTCCTCGCCATCGTGGTGTCGAGGGTCCTGGGCAAGTCTTTTTCCCACCCTCCTTGGTTGGGTAGTCGTTTTGAATAAAGCACCGCGGTCGCGTCTTCCTCCTCCCGCCTCCCGCCTCCTCCTGCCCTCTCTTCGCCGTCCCTGGGGGGGGCTGCGATCTGCGAAACCGTCGCCACTTTCGAGGGCTGCTGGTGGGTCCAGCGGAGTGAGGCATCGCGCAGACCTGAGGTAGACCTCGCCGTCCCTGGGGGGGCTGCGATCTGCGAAACTGTCGCAACTTTCGAGGGCTGCTGGTGGGTCCAGCGGAGTGAGGCACCGCGCAGAGTACAGGGAGAGAAGGGAAGAT
>CAUYUJ010015692.1:254580-294580 GCA_963575745.1 Prorocentrum cordatum | reverse complement strand
TCCTCCTCCTCCTCATCCTCCCCCTCCTCCGCCTCCTCCTCTTCCTCCTCCTCCTCCTCCTCCTCCTCCGTCATCCTGGGCCTGGGGCCACCAGAGCACGACCCGGGATGAAGGCCGATGCCAGGGAAGGATTGGGCCGAGAGATCCAGGGGCGGGGGGCCCGAAGCGTGCGCGAGGTTGTGCGGCCTGTGAGGTCTCCTCCTCCTCCTCCTCCTCCTTCTCCTCCTCCTCCTCCTCCTCCTCCTCCTGCTCCTCCTCCTCGGCGTCCCCATCCGCGTCCTCATCCGCGTCCTCTTCCGAATCCTCCTCCCGTTAACGAGGTTCGTACCCACGGAGGGCACAGGCGATCCGCAGCCACGGTGAAGCTGCTCGCAGCCTGGAGCAGAGGACAGTCTAGTTGTCCCAGGAGCAGGAGCAGAGGCAGGAGCAGGAGGAGGGCTGAGGACCGAGATTTGCTTGTGTGTTTGTTTGCTTTTCTTGTTGGAGCGTCTGGAGGCCGCTGGAGGCGCCTCTGGAGAGTCCCTGAGAACTTTGGAGGCTTCCAGCGGAGGGAGGGTGATCGCCAGGAAGAACAAGGTCAGCTGATTTGCTTCTTCCCGATCTTCGTTTCCGGCCCTTCCAGGGCCATGGGACCGTTGTAAAAATACCCAGTGTGAAAAGCTGGTTATGGGAAAGCCCCAGGGTCTACAGGGAGACTGGACAGAGTGCATGGGGCCAGTCCTCCTGCTCTTTTCAGTTTTTGAAAATTGTCACCCCTTGCACCGCCCCTATAGCGAAATACTCATGCCAACCGAACTAGTTTTTCCTATCGATGGAATTGGCCAGATTATATTTTACCCAGTCAATGATGGTACCTTCATGAATTGCCAACTTCTATTCTCTCCAGCCATCCTGTAGGATCCGCTCCGCTCCCTTAGGACCCCTTCTTGTGCAAAGTAGGGAAAAGGGGCAGCAGGGCTGGACTGAGTTATATGCCTTCAAGATCCCAACATGTGTTCTTCGTGCCCCTCTTGTAAAAGATCAGCGATCTACTCTCCACCGCGCTACTTATTATCTTTATCTTCAACATCAGATTCCTATTCACACTCCTATTCCAACTCCTTCCGTTGCTGCTGCTGCTGCTGCTGCTGCTCCTCCAGCGTTTCCTGCTCTCCATCCTCCTCCTCCAGCACCCACATGTGGAACACTTCCGAGTAACGCCTCTGGGGCCATTAGCACGACTAGGAGCATTGGCGCGACGCCGACGTCCACAGGTGGCACGTCTCGGAGGAGCATTTCCCGTGCTAGACGCGCGACGGTAAGTAGCAGCACTCTTCCGAGCAGCGCCTCCCCGACACGTATCTCGACAACTACGCCGACCCGACTACCGACAGCGTTTGCAAATCCCTCCATCATGCCCATCTCACATCCCGTCCCCGGTCACCACCATCACCTGCTCGACCTACACAATGCTCGATGTCAATCATACCCACGACGCTTCGACCACCAGCAGCACTGCGACAACCGCTACGCCCAGTACGATCAACAAGAGTGCCACCACTTTCCGAACCACCATTCGTTCCCTCATACACAGGTCGATAACTTGCATCTGTAAACATACATATATGCACATGCATTATCAGCGCTGCGCAGCATGACGGGCACCAGCGGTCACGACAGAGCGCAACACACATGACTTCGACATCCATCACGGGGCGCAGCGAATCGTGATTCTGACATCAATTGCTTTGCAGCACAACCAACGGTCCCAGCATCACGACGATGATGAGCTCGACGGGGGCAGGAGGCGTGAATCAACACCGCGACGCGACGCTGCACAGCGTTGCGGACACCAGGGCCTCGACTCTGACGCACATTTGTGCGGGGCACGTCGGGTTCCAGCATCGCGGTTGTGCATTGCACGACGGGTGCCATCAGATCGTTCTGGAGGCGCACGGTGCCACCTGGGGCGGACAAATCCAGTCCCCCTCGCAACATCCACACCTGGCCTCCCCAAGCACGGCCAACCAAGCCATGCAGCCAAATTGGGCCATACACGCGTGCGATGAGCAGTGCCCCGAGTTGGACAGGACGGCTCGAGGCTGCATTCTGGTTCACGCAAGCTCCGTGAACAGGAAGGAGGACGAGCAGTGCGGAATACACGATGGCAGGGCTGCCCGTATGAGTTCCCATTGCTGTTTGCCATCCCTTGCGTTTGGTGTGGTGCTACTCCTCACATCCCGCTCTGCCTCTTGGACACTTGTGCTCGTTGTTTCCCCCCATTGCATGCGTTTGATGCTCGAAATGCTTATCGTTGCATTCTCTGCGATCCAGCCCGGATTCGCTGGGTGGCGCTCCAGGCCTGCACGATTGGCGGTGGGTGCCCACACAGCCTCCTCACCGTCTCGGCAGTCGCGCTGTTTGGCCTCGGCCCCCGCCTCATTTCCAACTACGTCCACTTCATTTGCTTGGATTTCCCTGCGCCGTAGTTGGCCGGCGTCGGCCTCCTCGCCATCTCCTCCCCTTCTCTCCCCCCTTGTGCTGGCATGGCCGAAGTTTAGGCGAGCTTCCTCCTCAAGGGCGCCCTCGAGGGCGCGAAGTTATTCGCGCTTCGCGCTTCTCGGTTCGGCTCCCATTCCTCCTCCTCCTCCTCTTCTCCCCTGGGAGGCGGCGCGAGAGCGCGAAGTTATTCGTGCTTCGCGCTTCGCGCAGCGCGAAGCGCGAAGTTGGGAGCCCTCGCCTCCTCATCCTCGGCGCTGCATGGTAGTGAGTTTGCAGGGTACTGCGACGCTGCTCCTTGTTCACTGTGGTACGATGCCTTCGTATGCAAGTGGTCGGTCGGACCATTGGAAAGGCACACCGAACATTTTCGTCCACCCATCCCGGCATCTTTCCCTCCTCGCCTCCGTTTCTTTGTTTTTCCTTGTTGTGCCAACGATTCTCGGCGTCTCGTCCCTGACATAGGTTTGCATGTTTTGACCAGGCGCGATGAGCAGACAGCACATTTCGGCGACTCACCCGGGGCAGCTGCATGTGGGGCTATTTGCATGGACATTCGTTTGAAATGTTGGCGCACGTGCTGACACACCATACTGAACTCCATTTTGAAAAACCATGGGCTGACGGAAGGCGAGATCCCATTCACCTGCAATCATCGCCGTCATTCCTAACGGACAAATAGTGAGGAATGGGTGGGTACTTGGCTCAGTGTTCAATTCCCTGGTTGGTTCGGGCCACCTATGGACACTCAGACTCGGTCATCGGCCCAGATGGAATACATCGCAAACCAACGGATATTACTGTCAACTCAGTTGAAAGCTTCATCTTCGCGGTTTTCTGCCCTTGATGGAGGTTGCCACGTGGAGCATCACCATATTCTTCCGTTCGTAATCGCGGGCCCAAACACGCTGAATTAGATTACGAAAAGCATGTACATATTCGTTTTGTCCACAGTACAAAATTTGTGGCATACCTTGACAGGGCATTCACACTGAAGCGCGATACAAGACAGCCAGGCCAGATGGTAACAGGCGGTCGACGACGGCGCATAATTCCACACCGCATCTACACAACCGTTGGCAGTGTCAAGTCATCGGACATAACGCATGCGCGCGACCTAGAGGAACCGCTAGCATTATTGCACAGCGATGCTGTTATCAAGGAAAGAGCGCTTTCTGCCGCTACGGGCAAGACCTCCCCGGGGGGTAGGAGGGGGGGCAAAACAGCCTCCCACTCCGAACCGGGAGGGGAGGGGCGGACCCATTCCCCCCCCTCCCCAGTTCGAAACGAGGTGGGCTGGTGGGGGGGGGGGGTTCAGAAGACTTTTCCCTCAAGTGGGCTCGGACCGGTGGGGAGGAGGGGGGGGGAACCCCCCCCCCCCCCGGTTCGAACTGGAGGGGTTGAACCGCCAAGGACTACGACGACGACGACGACCACCACCACCACCACCACCACGACGACGACCACGACCACGACCACAACGGCGACGACGACTACGACGACGGCGGCGACGACCACATCGTCGGCGACCACTTTGCTCCAGTGGGATGCCACTATCGAGCCCGAGTAGGGTTGTGCACAGAGAGCTGCATCCAGACCATAGTAGGTAGGATCCGAGTACACTTGCATTGATCCATAATAAGATCCGATATGAGCCGAACCCACCCCATCTAGGATTTTGATAGAGCAGGGTTGGACGTGGCCTCACCAGGATCTTATTACAGCAGGGTCCAGCCCTAGCTGCAGGATTCGATTACAGGCCGGGTCTTTGTAAGATTCTGTTAGAGCTGGATCCAGCCCTATCCAGATTCTATTAGAGCTGAATGAAGCTTTCGTGGGATTGTGTTACTACTTGATCGAGCCTTCGTAAGATTCGATTAAAGCTGGATCCAGCCCTATATATTGGCAGGATCCGGCTACAGTTTGTGAGACTATGTTAGAGTTGGATCCAGCCCTATCAGGATTCTTTGAAATTGGAGCTGAATGAAACTTCGTGGGATTCTGTAACAGCTTGCTCGAGCTTTCGTAAGATTCGACTAAAGCTGGATCCAGCCCTACTGGCGGGATTCGGTTACAGATGGATCGATGCTCTGTAGGATCCCATTAGATTTGGATCCAGCCCGAGTAGGGGAGCATTATGTACTAGATCCAGTTTTTCTATCAGTATATCAAGGCTGGATCAAGCCCTGCAAGGTTCTATTAGAGCTAGATCCAGCCTCAAAAGCAGGATTCTACTAGAGCTGTATCGAGCCCTCGCCGTCGTCGTGTTGCATTAATTGCCCGCCCTCCCGACTGGCGCTGTCTCTGTCATATACATTCTTCGGTCCTATCACAAAGCGCAGCTTACATTCCATATCCCGCCCGCCCGTCCGACTGGACGCCCCATCACCGAACGAAGGTTGCAATTAATGTCCCGCTCAGACCGCCGTCGACGTCGTCTTCGCCCTCAGGGGCGGCCTCCCCCCCCGTCCCCCCCAGTTCGAATTCCGAGTTCCAGGAGGGGTAAGGGTTCTGCCCCCCCCCCCCACAGTTTCGAACGTTCGAACCAGGTTCGATCCACGAGGGGGGGGGGCGGGCACACCCTCACCCCCCCCCCCCCCGGTTTCCGGCGCGATTCGGCGATCCAGGTTTCTGCTTCGGCGGGCCCTTGTGCCGTAGACACGATTCGCTTCGCGGTGTCTTCACATCGCGCGGCGGCATGACGCTGCATGCACTTTTTTGCTCATGCGGAGCGAACCCGTGGGCACTATTTGCTGATGCGGAGCGAGCCTCCCTTTCCGCTGACAAGAACACTCCGAACTATTGCCCACGCGCGTGGAAACCTTCCAATCGGTCGACGTGTTCGTTTCGGCGACATTGATGCGATTTGGAACAGAAGGCCGCTTGTCAGGAGGGAGCGCGATCTACCGCCGCTTGGCTGCAAAAATCCCCACTCCAGGAAACCCGGGGGGGGGGGAAGCCCCCCCCTACCAGAACAAATACATGTATTTTTCTGATCGGTCCGATGTGTGCTGAAAAGGCCATCACGCCTGTCACTTTCAGAGGGGTTGTCCGTTTGGGGACATGTCAGACCCGCCGGCAGCGGTTCTCCCACCTACCAGCGAGCGTTTGCGAGGTAAGGCAAATGTCGAAGGCGGGAATTGGAAAGGTGGAAAGGGAAAACACAGGACGGGCCAGGGCTGCACGGAGACCTGACGAAGTGCGCCGCAGCTCCCGTTTGCGATCAACCATTTGTGCGCAGGCCAGAGCGCAACGCCTGTCGTCAAATCACACAACCAAGTGGATCGGTGATAGATGCGGTATAAGTTGAGACATGCGGCGCTGAGACTCGCGAGATAGTCGCCGCATTTGCTGACCTGCCCGCAGTGGGAATTGCGTGGCATCTATGCTGAATTTGTCCGCGGCATTCGACGAACCTTTGTCGAGTGTGAGGGAGATGGCGCAGACGGATGTGAGGCGCAGCGAGTGGGAGGAAGAAGGGGTCACACGAACGCAATAAGTTAGTGCACATGCAAAGAGTGGTTCGGATGATAGTGGGAGCGTTGCATATCACACTATAGCCCGCACCATCATGACTACGGAAATCTGTTGAACGTTCACTTCAAGTGTTTCTACATGCCGAAGCAGTGCGGGCTTGACTAGATTTGAGAGGTGTTTAAGGATCCGATGCGTGAGTTGGGTCTTTGTGGGTACGCTTGTGAGCGTGCTCGATGTGCTGAGAGCAGGTGCCCGCCATTCGGCAAATCACCGCCTATGGAGTGGTGACAGGTTGCTGCAGGCAAGGAATTCATACGGGACCGGCAATTCCTGAAAGAAGGCGCGCATGTCTTGTTCGGGGTCGTTGTTACGTGCCCACCCCGTGAGGCTCCTGCATACCATTGCTGTCCTTTTCCATGATTTTGTTTTCTCCTTTGTGGCCATTTGGGCCCGAAGATTGGGACAACGGAGAGGACTGGAAGTCAAGTTCGAAAGATTGACCGAACATCACCCCCTCCTTGCTCCCCCCGTCCTCCTCCTCGCCCTCTGTGCCCTCACCCTTTCCCTCCCCCCCCTCTTTACACTATCTCCTCCTCCTGCTCCCTCCTCCGCCTCCTCCTCGTCGCCTCTCCTCCTCATCCCCGCCCCTCGTTCTGGGCGGGAGGCCTAGGGGCGAGAGAGGGGCTCGGCGGAGCGCGGGGCCAGAGAAAGAGGCAGAGAAAGAGAGAGAGAGAGAGAGACAGACGCGGGCGCCGTCGCCAGGCCGGCCAGGCCAGCGGCGACGGCGAAGTCGCCGCCGCGGCCGCCACGCCTGGCACACCGCCAGGACAGCCGGCGTCGCGCGGCCCGTCGTCGGCAGCGCTTTCGCAGTTGGCGAGGATGAGGAGGGCCAGGGTAAGCCGAGGATGTGTCAACGATGCTGGAGCGCACCCTTCGCCATGGGGCAACCGCATCCTGAGGGGAACGGGTCCTGAGGCTTCTCGCCGTTCTCGGGCCCTCGAGGCCTTCCACGGGCCCCCGGGACTGTCGGAAAACGGCTCAGGGTGGAGATCCTGTCATGGGGGGAGGCCCTCAGGGTCCAGGACCCGCTTCCCTCAGGACCCGTTTCCCCCATGCTAAATCTTCCAGTAAGGATGGGCGACTTTCCAAGGCCATGCTTGCATCCTTGCCCCTTCGGCCCATCCTTGGCGACTTCCGCTGGCCAACCTCGTTCGAAAAACGTCAACATGGCCCTCCAAGGCCCTTCTTGTACGGGTTGACTGCAAGTCCCCTCCTCGCCAGTCCCTGCAGCCAGCCCTGCTCACTGCGCGCAGCGCCCCCCCCCCCTTGAAGGACGAGGGCCCCTGTTGCCCGCAGGTTCCGTCGGGAGCTCTGCCTCTTGAAGGAGACTGCCCTCCAGCCCTCGCGCTGTCGAAGAAGGCGGCAAGGTGGAGGTCAGCAAAGCTCGAGGAGGTTGCCCTCCAGCCCTCGCCCCGGCCTTGAAGCACCGGCGCCCCTTTTCGGCGACTGCAATCGGTGCGGCTACGCCGGGGTGCGGTTTGCGAGTTGCTTTGTGGCGGCCTTTCCGGGGCATATGTGAGAGACAATGTCATAGTTGTCTTCGTTTCGAGCGACGCTGTCCTCCTCGATGTGTGCTCCTTTGCGCAAGAAGGAGCGACAGTGTCATGTGATTCGGTCGCATTGAGTGACAGTGTCACACGTTTCCCGGGGGCGGGAGGGGCAGATCTGACGGGAGGCAAACCGCACCACCCTTCGCAAACCGCACCCATTGTAGTCGCCGACCTTTTGCCCCCGCAGGTTCCGCCGGGAGCTCCGTGTCCTGCAGGAGACTGCCCATCCAGCCCTCGCGCCGTCGAAGAACGCGGCCAGGCGGGGGCCAGCAGAAAGCTCGAGGAGGTGGGCCCGGCGGCAGCCCCGCTCGGAAGAAAGAGCAGGCGTGGCCTCTGTCCGCGGAGCTGCTGCGCAAACCTCGGCTGCCAGCCCCAGCGAAGCCTTCGTGCGCGAGAGCCCCATCCCGAAAAGGAGCCGCCACGCGTCCGTACAGCTGCCGTGTCACCTCAGTACGGTCAACCCGCACAGTAGGGATGGGCAGCTTTCCCAAGGGCACCCTTGCACACTTGCATATTTGGCACATCCTCGGCCGCTTTCGTTGGCCGCGCCCCGCTCGAAAAGCTTCGAAGTGGGCGTCCAAGACCCTTGCATCCTTATCGCGCATCCTTGTGACACGGGCCGACTGTACTGTGGCCGTGTGGGAGCGGGCCGCCCGCCAATCCGTGCAGCGGCTGGAACTTGTTTGTGTGAATCTGCGCCGCGCCAGGGCGAACGTTCGTTCTGAGAGCGGCCGAGTCCCGAGTCTCCATCCTCGTATCGCCCACGCGCAGAGGGGGGGAAGGGGGAAGGCATTCTTACAAGCCCCGCGCTTCTTAGGAGGCGCCTGCCTCATCTACAGATGTGCAGCGGGCGCCTTCTAGGAAGCAGCCTCCTTCCAAGAAGCCTTCCACCATCCCCCTATCAACTTGTGCGCGCCGCCAATAGACATTCCAAGTGTCAAGATCGCTTGCGGTGAGGAGGTCTCAGGCGGAACGCCCGGACCGCCCTGACGACAAGGCAGGGGTGGAGGTTGTCGGCGTCGTCGCCTCCGGTCCTCCTGCTCCTCGTCGCTCCTCCGCGGCGCGACCGCCACGGGGACGAGGCAACTCTTCGCGGCACTCCGCGCGCCGCTCCGCTGCGCGCTTGTCGCCGCGGGCGCGCGCCAGGACAGCTCCCCGGCGCGCCGCAGCCGGGGCAGCCGGGGACTCCCACAGGCGCAGCGCAGCGCTCTGGAAGAGGAGAAGGAGGGGAGGGAGGGGGAGAAGGGAGGAGGGGAAGGAGGAGGAGGAGGAGGAGGAGGAGGAGGAGGAGGAGGAGGAGGAGGGGGCTTTGGAGGAGGAGGAGGAGGAGGAGCAGGAGCAGGAGGAGCAGGAGGAGGGGAATAGGGAGGACTGAGGCGCGAGGAGCAGTCGTCGTCGCCGCCGCGACCGCTGTCGTCGCCGCAGCTGGGGGCAGGGAGTGGGGAGGAGGGCGCCAGATCTGCAAGCGACCAGGCTGACACGGTTGCCGATCATAGCAGCAGGAGAGGTTGTTACACGCTTTGCGCTGGAAGGCCAAGTTCGGGGGGCTGACGAAGTAGTCGGAGGAGGAAAAGGCACCCATACCGCTCCCCTTCCCTCGTTTAATTGCCCCTTTCTGGGCCTCCTGCGAAGCCAGCGTCGCCACCGCTGGATTCGCCTCGAAATTCTGGTCAGAACGCACCCTGGGAGATGTCTGGCGAGTAGCGATACACGTACCTTTTAGTCTCCCCAATTAGCGTGGCGCGCGCAGAAGGCGGCCAAGAGGCCCAAGGATTGTTACAGGATCACTTTAGAATCGAACGCGGCGGCCCATTCCAGAGCCAGGGCAAAGGGCAAAAGTAGTCTGATGCCGTTCGTCTGGTCCAGTCATGCGTTCAAGACGGACAATGGGCGGCGCCTGATGAGGTTGCGAATGCCCAGTGTCCACAAAGGCCCATTCAGATCACCCCCTCTTACAAGCTGGAGCATTTTAGAGCCTTCGGTTTTGCAGGGGGTGCGGGGCTCAAGGAGTGGAGAATTTTGTTACAATTTCGACGTAGCGCGTGCCAAAATGAATCAAGGATGGGAAAGCCACATCAAGGGCCATTGACCGCGGGCTGCTCCCAAAAGGCGTAGACAAATGGCCAGACTCAGCCCATCAAAATCAGAGCTGAGAGCTCTTGTGCAGTTCTACGGTGTGCGCGCGCACAGATTTCGACCGATTCGAGCGAGCCCGTGAAGGGCAGGCTGCACGACAGGGGGCTGCGGGCCAGGTGATGCTCGGAGCTGGGACGGGGGGTCTGGGGTACACCTTAGGCGATGCTTAAGAAAACCTAAGTTTTCGGCCATAGTCTCGATTATTCTTAATGTTTCAATGTAAATCTTAAGGTTTTCATGGAAACGTTGGGTTTTTATTCAAGTTCTGAGACTATGAATTTCTTAACCCATGATTTCTTAAGCATTTCGCAGGGGGGTCGTGCGCCATGCCTTCCTCCTCCTCCTCCTCGTCCTCCTCGTCCTCCTCCTCCTCCTCCTCCTCCTCCTCCTCCTCCTCCTCCCCCCCTCCAACTTATGGTGGTGGTGGTGGAAAACAGGCTCATCATCAAGGAAAGAACAAACACCCCGATTGCCGTTTACTAGAAACGGCCCTGGTCGGTCCCTGCACGGCCCTGCCTTGTTTGATTTCTTCCTCGGGTGCGCTCTTACTCGACTGCTTCGCTTGTTGGGGTGCTTGCAGTGGAGACCCATGCCAAGAAACACCCTGCTTGCCGCAAGCCTCCAGGGTGCCCTGGGTTTCTTGGGTTTCGATGGTTCAGCTATGGAAAGCGTGACGTTCTCACCCCAAAAATCATTGGACGTCCTGGGGTCTCGGGGCTGGGTTTCTTGTGGAATGTTTCTTGTGGACTGGGCTGTATTGTGAGGGTGGACTTTCTGCTCTCTGAGGCGAGCGGAGCTGCCCCGCCCGGCTCCCTCGGGAGTTCCGGGGACCCCCGGAGACCTCCGGCGATTTCGTTCGGTAGCAAATCATGGGAGCCTCCTGTACCCTCGTAATTCTGTCTTTAGCGTCGACTCGCGCCGATCAGCGTCTGGGAGTCGATGAGGTAGCGCCGATTTAGCGTCGGCTAGCGTCGATCAGCGTCGATTTAGCGTCGACTAGCGTCGACTGGCGTCGATTAGCGTCGATTCGCTAGAGCCGACAAGATGGTACGGGAGGCTCCCGTGAGTTGCCACCGAAACTTCGGAGCGAGGCCCTGGGAGGCCTCGGGAAGGCCCTTCCCCAGGAGGGGGGGCCCCCTGCCTGCTCTCGCGCGCTGGGCCCCAGGAGCGCGCCCTTGCTCTAGATCCTCCTGGCATCGCTCATCGCTCGGACGTGTGCATCTTTCTAGGCCTCCTGGATGGGGTCGGAGCAGATGGGGTCGGAGGATCGCGCCGTATCGCCGATGCGGCTCGATGTGGAGCCCGATTTGCTTCACGTCGACGTCGCCGATACGTCGCCGACGTCAACGATGCGTCGCCGGTGCATCCCCGATGCATCGCTGATGCATCGCCGATGCATCGGCGAGGACCATTGACGAGCATCGCGGATCATGCTCTGGAAACAAGCGCATGAGATCGAGAAATACACACCGGCAAGGGACGTCCGAGCGATGGCAAGTTCTGGCAACTTCACTTGCATGGTACTTCGTCCCCACCCCACCCCATCCCATCCCGCCCCCTCCGCCCCACCCCCCCTCGAGCCGCCTTTTTCGAGCATGGCCGCCTGGCTGAAGAGGCGTGCAAGCGCGCCCCGACGTGCGTGAAGTGCAGATTTCCTCGTGGGCTTCGCTACGACCCCCCCCCCGTCCCCGTCCATGGTCCATACTTCACAGGCGTCACATCTGTTACCCCGAAGGGTGCACCACATTTGGCGGTGTGCCAAGCCAGAGCAGTGGTTTCTCCCCTCCCCCTCCCGACTGCACATCCCCCATCCTCCTCATCCTACTCACCCCCGCCCCCCCCCTTCTCCTGCTGCCCCTCGTCCTCTCCTTCCTCCTCCTCCTGCTCCTCCTCCTCCTCCTCCTCCTCCTCCTCCTCATGCTCCTGCTCCTGCTCCTCCTCCTCCTCCTCCTCCTCCTGCTCCTCCTCCTCCTCCTGCTCCTCCTGATCCTCCTTCTCCTCCTCGTCCTCCTGATCCTCCTTCTCCTCCTCCTCCTCCTCCTGCTCCTCCTGCTCCTCCTCCGCCTCCTCCTTGCCAGAATCCGAAAGAAAACTGGCACTCTTCAAACATGGCCTCTGGCCTGTGCCGCCGCTCCGGGGCGATCCTGGTGCTTGAGGGCCGCCGTTTCGCGGCGATGGGCGAGGAGGTCTGAGGTTCGAGGCGCTCGGAGGTCTTCGCTGGTTCTCAGGTCAGCGTTTTCGCTCCCGAGCAGTAACCTCATGCACCAGTTCGGCCTCAGCGCTCGCCGCCCAATTTGAATTTTGTATAGGGCGACGATAATCAACTCTAAACACTGAAGGGGGGGTCCCTTTATTATCATCGGCATGCGGTTATCCAATCGGACCATGCACCTCTGGCCTGGCAGCGCGCGAGGCGGCGCCTCTGGGGGCCTCATGGTGGCCTTTTGGGGGGACTTCTCGGAGGCCTCGTGGGGCCTCCAGGCTGCCTCTTGGGGGTCTTTGGGGGGGCCTCTTAGACCCCACGGGGGTGCCTCGGGAGGCTCTTTGGGGCTGTGGGGTCATCTTGGGGTGAAGGGCTCGAAGGGTCAGTTCGAGATCCCCTCTTGGGCCCCCATTGGGCTGTCTTGGGGGTCTCTTGGGGTCGTTTCGGGGGCCTCCTTTGACGTCTTGGGACCCTCTTGGGCCGTCTTGGGTCCCTCTTGGGGGCCTCTTGGGCTATCCTGTGGCGGTCTTGGGGGGCCTCTTGGGCCGTCTTGGGCGCAGCTAAGACCAGGCAGACAATATTGTTAACGCTGAGCAGTAACCTAAGGACTTGGGCCGATATGGGTCTCTTGGGGTCTTCTGGGGGGTCCTCTTGGGGCCCTCTTGAAGCGTCTTGGAGGCCTCTGGGGCCGTCTTGAAGCCATCTCTGGCGTCCTGGAGCGCTCTTGGGCTGTCTCGTGCGCCTCTTGGACAGTCTAGGTGGCCTCCTGGGTTCCTTTTGGCTGTTTTTGGCGCGGTTTGGGAATTTGGTGCCCCTCTCCCCTGCAGAGCCACCCGGGCACATCCTCCAAGCAGAGCTGAAGCTCAGGTTGTATATTCAGCAGAGCTGAAGCCTGAACCAGGCCTCTTCAAAACTCACACGCCGGGAAGGCCTCAGGAAGGCCTCCCTCAAGAATCCGTAGCCATTTTGGCTCAAGGCCGCTCCAGCTCAGGCGCTCAGGAGCGGCGGCCGCCACACCTGCGGCCCGGGCCGCGCAGCGCACCGGAGCACACCGCCCAGGGCGGCTCGGCGCCGTGCCATGGCGCACAGAGAGCTGCTGACCACGAAGAACGCCTTCCACGGCACGTACCTCCCAGATTTGGTGAAGGTGGGGCTCCTCTCGGGGCCGCTGGAGTGTGCCGAGGACGTCAATCACGCGCTCCAGCAGGAGTGCCAGCTCGAGATCGACAGCAGCATGCACGACATCGTCTCTACCAACGTTGGCCCTTCCAGCGTTGGCTGCATCAGCGTTGGCTATCCCAACGCTCCTGGTCATGCCGTCGTCAGGGACAACCACGACGGCAAGGCTGCCGATCGAATCTCAGCTCCATGCACAGGTACTTTTTCTTTCAATTCGGATTGCACGGTCAATTGCAGCATACAGGCAGCTACTGAGCCTGAATTCGACAACCACGCCTTCAGCGAGCGTGGCATCCTCAGGAAGGGCGCGGCCTCCCGCCTGCTGGGCGGCGGCCGCAAGGCCACGCAGCCGAAGGCCGAGGACATGAAGCTCCTCGAGGGGCTGCGCCTACTCTTGGGCGCTCCAGCGCAGGCGCCCCCCAAGCAGCCGCCGCAGCAGCCACAGCAGCCGCAGCAGCGACGGGGCAAACAGACCTTGCGAGAGGCGTTGCAGGACGCTCTCGGCTGGGCTCGGACGGACAACGCACTGAAGGGCAAGCTCGTGAAGATCCTCAGGGCAGTGGACGGTGGGCACATCACCCTGAGCGCGGACGGGAACAGCAGCGGCGCCCCTCCGGCGGGCGACAACAAAGGCAAGGGCGCCGCCGCGGCTCACAGCAGCGGCGGCGGCAAGGGCAAGGGCGGCGAGGCCGCCAACCTCGGCGCCACGGGCGCCAAAGCCAAGGACAAGACCGCCTCCGGGAACCCCAACGGCAGCGGCAAAGGCAAGGACAACGGCACCGGCAAGCCTCCCGCGAAGACTGGGAGTGGCGCCTGGTCGCTCTGGCAGCGCGACTGGCCGGATGCGACGCTCAGCCGGGCCGGCGCCGTGCTCGGCAAGCTCAGGCAGGCCGAGCTGCCCAGCAAGGGACAGACAGCCACCCTCGCCGACACCGTCGAGGAGGCCGACGAGATGCTCGCGCTCTGGCGGCAGCACTTCGGCGAGAACAGCGCGGGCGAGGAGGCCGCCAAGGACGCCAGCCTCACCGTGGGTGTCGTGGTCAATCCGGTGGCCGGCGTCTCCTGGAAGCCGTCAGGGGCGGCGCGCGCCGCCACCAAGCACATCACCCTGTCCAAGATGGAGCCGAACGAGAAGCTTCAGATCAAGCTGGTCGCCCTGGCCACGGTCGGCAAGGAGGTCACTGGACCTGCCGGCCCGGTCGTCCAGAGCGCCGCGAAGCTTCCAGTCAAGGTGGACACGATCACCGTGCGCCTCACGGTCTTCGACAAGTACATGGACGCCCTGAGCTTGGGGAACGCCAACGCCCTGCTCAAGCAGGTCTGGCCGGCCGGGGCGAAAGGCATGCAGTTGGGCAATTGGCGGCCCACGGGCTCGCACGACGAGGCCCAGAGCTACAACATGTACGTCACTGGCACCAAAGAGCAGGTCGACGCCCTCATTGCCATCAGCGGCAAGAAGGGCGTTTTCGCGGGGCACCTCGCCACGAACAGGAACAAGATGGCGCGCACTACGGTGTCGTGGGTGCCGCGGCCAGCGGACAGCACGGACACGGACAAGGAGTACCTCGAGATTGCCCTCCAAGCCGCAGCGGGCGCCCCGCTGGTCCACCGGATCGGCGGCGGGCCAGACCTCGGCTTCGAACGAGCGGGGATAGACGTCAAAGCGTCCCCGCCTTTCGTCTGGAAGGCCACGACTCCCAAGTGGTGGCGTTCAGATCAACTGGAGAGTTTCCTGACAGGGAACGGCTGGACGGAGCCGCAGGTGACCGGCGACCTGGGGCACGGTGTCTGGCGGTTCCGCGCCAAGGCGCGGCCCGCGGAAAGCACTTCGTACATGTGGGAGGGCGCCGACCCGTCCGAGAAGATCACTGCTCTGCCAATGCCGCGGAAGGTCAAGCAGGAGACGGTGGGCAAGCAGCTCCGCAGGCCCGCGCTCCCCTGGCTCGACGACGAGGACACCGAGCCAGACGACGACGTCGCCATGGACGACGCGGACAAGAAGGATCAGCCTGGCGCTGGAGGCCCTCCCGCGCCGGCAGCGGCCGCGGGCGGTCAGGGCGCCGACCAACAGGGAAAGCAGCAGGACCAGCAGCCGCCCCGGGACCCAGCCACCAAGCAGGGCAAGGGCGCGGACGACGGCGACCGGGCCCACAAGCGGCTCAGGCTCGATGGCAACAACGTCATCAAGGACAAGACGTGCATCCTCGACGGCTACGAGGTGGTCGAAACCGGCGGCAAGGGTGCATGCGGCTACTGCGCGGTGGTGGGCTCGGGCAAGATGGCCAAGGACACCGCGGCCGATCTAAGCTCCCAGGAGGTGCTGGACAAGATCATGAAAGAGGCCGGCACCCTCCGGGTCCAGACGGTCCAGCAGATGACCAACAACCCCGACGTGTGGGAGCAGTACTGGTGCTTCGACCCTAAGGCCGCGAGCCACACGGGACGCACGTGGGCCGAGTACCTGAACAAGTGCACGGACAACGCTTTCTACATGGACGAGCTCCAGCTCACGGCGACCGCGACGCGGCTCAAGCGGATGATCACGGTCGTCTACCGGGACGACAAGAACGGATGGGCCAGGAGGACCCTGGGCGACCAGTTCCGCAAGAAGGGGTGGTTCGTCTTGACGCTCGTGAATGAGCACTTCCAGGCAGTCCGCCCGGTGGCTTCTGGCTGGCCGGAGGCTCTCGCCGAGGACGTGGGGGGAACATGCCTTGCAGGGGCAGAGGAGGCGGCCGCTCGGTGCCACCCCCGGCCTCCACGAGCAGCAGGGCGCGCTCGCGACCCCCCGCCGGCGCCGGCCGGCACGTGCAGCAGGCAGCCTCACCAGCTACGGCGTTCTCCTGGGCCACGCGGAGCCGGGCTGGCAGCCGCGGCAGCAAGGCGGCGCGGGCCCACGCCCCGGCGCCTCGGCCACGAGCATCAACAACTTCCTCCTCTACTCCTCCCCTCCAATCTGGACACGACGACGTACGTGATGAAGGCGGTCGTGGCGGTGGAGGGGGACGAGCTGTTCCAGGGAGCGCGAGGACGCCGGCGCAGGCCCCGCAGTCGCCGGCCTTCTCCTGGCTCTCAGAGGACACCTTCGCCAGGGACGCCGCGAGGCCGGCCAGCGCGGCGGGCCGTGGCCAGCCCGGCGCGCGGACGTCGAGGGCAGCAGGGGTTTCCTCGGAGCCACGGCTGGACGCAGCTCGAAAAACTCCACTTGCACTGTCGACGGCGGCTTTCTCGTGGCTCTCCGGAAGTGCCTCCGAGTGCAACAGCAGCATCAAGGGTGCCGCGCCGGTCGGTGCACGGACTACGAAGGCGCGGAGTTCCGCGGGCGCAGCTTCGCCCCGTTCTACGGCAGCTTTCTCCTGGCTCTCTGGCCGGCCGCAGGCCTCCGAGGGCGGGCCGCTGGCGCTGGCCTTGGCTCCCCCTCCGCCTCGAGGCCGGCAGGGTGGACGGCAGGCTCGCGAGGGCCCGCTCAGACGATCAGATTGCGTGCGAGGAGTTCGAAACGTTCCTCTGCTCTGCACGCGCGGCGTACTCGCACGAGGACCGGGCCCTTCCCGCAGCCCAGAAAGCGGAGATGGACGGGCTGACTGATCAGATGCATCAGTGGCTGGACTCCTCGAGGGCCGGCGGCCGGGCCCCCACTCGAGCAGCCGTCAATGAGAAGCGCATCGGGTACGACGCGGCGCTCACCAGGTGTACACTTGCTCACCCGCTCCGGGGAGACAGCTATGCCTGCCCCTGCGGCTGGCGGCCGAGCCCGGGCGCGGACTGGAAGACCAACAACGACCTTGCACGTGCACATTGGTCAGCGTGCCAGCCTGGGCGGAGGTGGCCCCGGCTGCCGGCGGAGAAGAAAAGAGCCTACTCACCAAGTATCGGGGCAACCACGTGGCCGGCTGCAGCGCAGCCGCCTGGGCGAAGTACGACGGGCGCATGGGCACCATGACGGGCGATTTCAAGGCGAAGTGCTGCGACCTCGACCGCACGGACCAGCAGTGCACCAAGAACACGATCGGCTGCAAGCTCACGGCCTTCAAGTGCACGCGGTGCGACGCATACGTCCAAAGGAACAGGGTCTGGGAAAGGCCGTGCCCTGCGGCGGGCAAGAGGCCGCTCGGGCAGAAGAAAGGCGGCGGGCCCTTGGACCTCCCCACGCTGTGGGAGTGGCGGGCTGCAGCCAAGGGCTTGTCTGGGCAAGCCGCCAAGGACAACGTGGCCGGGCAGGCCGCCAAGTCTAACGCGAAGAACTTGGCGTGGCAGCGCAAGCGGAAGCTCGACCGCACGGACGCGGAGAGGGCCGAGGACAACCGCAAGCGGAGGCCCGCGGCCAGGGCGGCGGCCAGCGGGGCTGCCACAGCGGCCGGCTGCTGACAAACGGCCGGCCGGCGCGTCCACTCCAGCAGGCGCGTCGGCCACTGGCCGTGGCACCACGCCACGCGCGTGGGGGAGGCGTCCAATCCTGGACCGCCCCAAGCAGGGAGGCCGCGGCAGGCTTCCGACGGACAGCTCCGAGTGTGGTCGTGCAACGTCAACGGCCTCAAAGACCAAGGCCCGGACCGCCGCCAGCAAGGCAGTGTGAACACGGGAAAATGGGACAGGGTTTTGGGCCAGCTCGCCGAGCATCGGGCCCAGGTGTGCGCGCTGCAGGAGACGCACATGGACACTTTCAGCTCCAGACGCTTCGTGGCGCAGGCCAGGGCGGGGGGCTTCGACAGCTGCTACACGTCCGCGGGCACAAACAGCTCGGCTGGGGTGGCGCTCCTTGGCCCGCCAGAGCTCCGCGAGGACCCCTGGGCGTGGGGCGGCAGGCACCAAGGCCGAGTGGTCTCTGGAATCCTCAGCGTCCGGGGCCAGGCCGACGTCTTGATCGTCGTCGTCTACGGAGACGTCAACAGCCAGGACAACCGCGCAAGCCTCTACGACGACGTGGCCGCGCGAGCCGCCCAGGCAGGACTGCCGACGATCGTTGTGGGGGATTTCAACTGCGAGCCCTACGACTCCGAGCTCTTCGCTTTCCGCGACATGAACTACTGCCACGAGATGCTGGACATTCAGGACATTACCACCCACGGGGAGAGGCTCCTGGACTTCGCCTGCTTGCAGCAGCTGGAGGCCCAGACCTTCGCCACGGACACGGCCATTAGCGACCACGACGCGATCGTTTTTGAGCTCTGGCGGGAGCTCCGGACGCAGGTGCAGACCGTGGTCAAGTTCGACGAGCTCAACCCGCCGCTCGCGACGGAGGACTGGGACGAGACCTTCTCCCAGGCCATGGACAAGCGCAGAGACGAGTGGGACGCTGCAGCGGCCCGCCAGGATGTGGAAGCTATGTGGGCCCTCTGGTGCGACATGCTCGAGGACTCCGCCGGCGTCCCGGGCAACAGGCATCGGCGCAAACACGGCACCGTGCTCAAGCGCTGGGAACGGGTCTGCAAGGGCCCAGACGGACAGCGGCAGACGGTGGTCGAGAGACGTCTCCACAGGCTGCTCCGGCGTGTCCACCACGCCCTCGAAGGGCCCCGGGCCGGCTCCGACGGCCTCTCCCTCTTTGGCAATATCCGCAGCGGGGTACAGAGCCTCGTCGACGACGGCGTCCTGGGCGAGGGCACCGCGGCCGACGGCGAGGATTTGGCAGCGCTCCGCACAACGATCCTCGCGAAGCTCCAGCAGCTGGCCGAGGAGAACAAGCAGCGCCGGCTCGCGGCGTGGAGGGAGCGGCAGCAGGCTGGAGACCTCAAGGCAACTTTCCGGTACGTGGCCGACAGGCCCCCGCTCTCTGTGAAGGCGGCCTCAGACCAGCGTGGCCGGCCCACGGCCGACCCCAAGGCCATCGTCGCGGCAGCTGTGCGACAGTGGAGGAAGAAGCAGCACCCGCGTCTGGGGCAGCACCAGATCGGCGACTACCTCCGGGAGGTGAGGGACGTTGTCGAGCACGTGGAGCCGCCGGACATTGGCTGGATGTTCGAGGCGCCGGAGCTCCGGGCCGCCCTCCGAAAGACCGCCGGCACTGCGGCGGGCCCCGGGCAAATCAAAGCAGAGCAGCTCGCACAGGCCCCTGGCATCGTGCTGGACCTCCTGGCAGACCTGGCAAACGCCATCAGAGACACGGGGACTTGGCCCGCGGCCCTCAAGGCGCAGGAGGTGACCATGATCCCAAAGACCAGTGACAAGCCCGACTTGCGGCCTATTGGCGTCGCCCAGTCTGTCGCCCGGGCCATCAGCAGGGTCGCTGTCAGCAAGTACAAGCAGTGGGCCAGCCAGGTCCAGCCCACGGATGCGCACGAGATCCTGCTCACGGTGGACCTCGCTATCGAAAAGGCCGCCCACGAGGGCACCCCGCTGCACATTCGCCAGAGCGACCTCTCGAACTGCTTCACGCGGATCCAGCCGGAGCTCGTGGTCGAGGTTGCCGTGCTCTTCGGCATGCACCGAAAGGACGCAGTGCTCCTCTTCATGAACAATGTCGGCCGCGACACGGTGGTCAAGGTGAGCGGCTACGCCAGCGACTTGCTCCTGGTGCTGCGCGGCCTGGCACAAGGCGACCCCGCCTCTCCGCTCGGCGCAGCTATCCTGGCGGGCGCCCACGCGCGCAAGGTCTGCTCCGTCTTCGATGTGGGCATGGGCACCTACGTGGACGACCGGACCACCTACGCCAACGACAGGGACACCCTGGACGGCGCCGAAGCCCTGCTCAGGCGCCTGGACGAGCTGAGCGGCCAGAAGGAGGACGACAGCAAGCAGGACAGGGCGGCGGTGAACGTCGCCGGCGGCCAGAACAAGGACCACCTCGACTTGCTCGGCGTGCGGCTGGACCTCACTGGCCGGAAGCCGCCAGCGGCCGCCCCGCGAGCCAGGAAGCGGGTGGCCAACCTGCTCGACAAGCTGCGTCGGCTGCGCACCGTGGCCAAGGCAGCGCGCCTCGGGCGCAGGGCAAGGAAGCGGGTCGTCATGGCCCTGGCGGGCAGCATTCGGTGGGACGCGCCGTGGTGCTCGTTCCCCAAGGAGACCGTGACCCGCGTCCGGTCTGCCATGGAGTTGGCACTGGAAAGCAGACGCAGGCACGCAGCCTGGCGCCACAAGGGCGCGGCATGGTGCATGGAGGACAAGGCCTGGAAGTTCGACCCCGACGGCCTCGCGCTCTGGGCCCGCGGTGGAGGCGCGGTGGGACCACTGCGACGGCAGCGGCCTGCGCTGGCTGGACCGGGTCCGCGGGGTCCTGGAGACCATGGGCTGGCACCCCGGCCCGTCGCCCTTCGAGGTCGCCTTCGGCGGTGACGGCTTCCACCTCGCGGAGGTGTCAAAGAGCTTTCTGGGCCACTGCGTTCGCGAGACGTGGCGGGCCCACATGATGCGGACCTGCAGAATAACCGCCAGGAAGGTGCCGGTCGAGGTGCCGAGCTTGGACGTCAAGACGTTGCGGCGCTTCGTGGAGGAGGCGCCGACGGCCGCGGAGCAGAGGTGGCGGTGGCGATGCTGTGTTGGCGCCGAGCCTTCTCCAGACCGCCTCAGCCACGTCACGGACGAAGTGGCGCATGACTGCCCCATCTGCCACACTGCTGCGACCACGTGGCACTTGATGTGGCGGTGCGACGCCACCGAGCATGAGCGGCAGCGCCGGGGCCTCCACGAGGCCACCATCGGCAGGCATCTGCCTCAGCACGAACGGTCCGCCCTTCTTCTCAATGGGTGGACGAGGGCCGAATGGGACCCCCCTGACGGCCAGTCGCATGATGCGCACCGCGCGGCCGCCAAGGGCCAGGGGAAGCTCGCCTTGAACATCCTGCGCTTGAAGGACCGGGTCCTGAAGCGCTACTGGGACATCTTCGTGGGCATCGCGCCGGAAGCGGGCCACGGCAGCAACCAGGCCGCGAGGCAGGGCAGACCACTGCCACGAGCAGGCCCTCCCTCCTCCTCCCCCCTCCTGCCTGCACGAGGAGGACGTCGAGGAGGTCGAGGAGGAGGGCGAGGACGACGAGGACGAGGCGGAGGAGGCAGGGCGGCGCTGCCGGCCCTCTCCCGTCCCGACACGAGCAACCAGACGCCGGCCGGGCTGGCGAACCAGGACATCCCGCAGCACGCCGGGGACAGGGACATTTCGCAGCACGCCGCGGCGGCAGCTGCGCCGGCCGACCGGCCACGAGCACCTTCCTCTCCCCCCCTCCTCCCATCCAGCCTGCAGGATGAGGATTTTCGTGGAGGGCGTGGACGTGGACGCGGAGGACGAGGAGCAGCAGGAGGCAGAGGCAGCGCGTCGCCGTCGCCGCCTTTCTCTTGGCTCAGCGCAGAACAGCAGCTTCAGCCGCAAGGCGCCTAGCGGAAGCATGATGGATCGTAAGACTTTGTCATCTTGGTTCATCGACACAGCTTCCCTGACCACGAAGAACACCTTCCTGGACTGCCCGTCCCCCTGGACGGAGCCCGTGGAGCTGCCTCAGCGGCCCAGCTCCGACCCCGCCGTCTCAACCCCCGGCGCTTCCACCGACGGGGGCAGCGCCCTCACGGACCAGACCGAGTCCTCCGTGGACAGACCCTGTGCGGCGGGCCCCCGCGAGCCGAGCGGCGCGAGCAGGGAGGGCGCGGCCTTCGTGCCCATGTCGAAGACGAAGCGCCGCGCCAAGCAGCGCAGGGACGCGAAGGAGATCAAGGCCAGGGTCGCCCGCAGCGACTCTTCCGTCGCGAGCTCGGCGTCTACGGGCCCGCAGCCCTCGGCAACGGAGTACCTGTCGCTGAGGGAGGCCGTCGACGCTGCCAAGTTGGAGACTTCGGGCGGCGCCTCGCCATGTGCGAAGGCCACGACGAAGCTCTCGCTGTGAGGGCGAGGTGAGGGAGGCGGTGTCGCGAGGAAGCGACGGCCTCCGCTTTGGGGATAGAGTCCTCACATTTGTTTTTGCAGTCATGTTCCCTAGGGCCAAGGCAAGCCCTCCTCCCCATCACATGACACAGGAGACCCCAACAGGCACCAAAGATCCAAGATAGACATCAGGCAGCAGGAGCTGGGGTCATCGTCCACGCTATAGATTTCCCCGACGTCCGATCGGCTCTGCGACCAGGGACCAGTTTTCATTCACGTGCACAGCAGATTATTATCGTTGCACTGTGCGTCTGCGGCGTAAGTTTATGTATCAACGTTTGTCCCTGGTCGCCCTGGCTCTTTCCGTTTTTCTCCAAGGCACTTCGCGTGACCGCCTTGCCAGTTGCCAGTGCACTCTGACTTCGCCAGCGGCCGACGCCATTTTCACTCACAGCCTTCCTCTCCTACTAAGAGGAGGAGGAGCTGGAGCGGCTGGCCGGTTTCCTCTGCGTTTGCCCCTTCTTCCTCCCCCCCTCGCTCTGAAGCCGCGCGCCACTTTTGTTTTCCACGCCAGTAATTTCTGGGCGTTTCGGCCGCCCCCTCCCTCCCTTCCCTGTGCTATTCGTCCCCATCCTCCTCCTCCTCCTCCTCCTCCTCCTCCTCCTCCTCCTCCTCTTCCCCCCTGTCTTCGTTGTCTGCCTCAGAGTTTGCGGCCATGGCCACCGGGGGATGCGTGGAAGAGCGCGCCTTCGCGGAGCGCCTGGGCCGCCCGAGCGTGCAGCCGCGCCCGATCGCGGCCGCCTGCGGCGGCCGAGGCGGACTGGCGAGGGGCCCGCCACCGGCAGTCTCGGCGGCCGCGGTAGAGGAGGACGCGGCCGCATCAACAGTGGCACATTGGTCCCGCCAAAAAAGGCCGAGGGGGGGGGCAGAAACGAGGAGAGTGGGGGGAAGCCAATACAGTTCATAGGCCGCCATTCTCTCACAGTTCCGAGAGGACAGATGGCTCGAGCATTGGCGGTAAGTGCCTGCTCAGAAGACCTTATTCGTGTTCGTGCCGCCCGCGTCTTTGCCGCGGGCCGCTACGCGATGACACGATGGCGCCAAGCTGTCGGCGCAGCGCTGGTTTTTTTGAATTATCGTTTCGCTAATGTTTGAAATAGCGAAGGCGAATCACACGCACGCGCAGGCACGGCCGCCAGGCGTGGTGGAGTTCTTGGGATCACCAGACGCCCTTCAGCCGGACTGATTTCGATATTCTCTCCGTGAGCGTGTGTTTGGCGACATACTTATTTCAGATTGACAATAGGTAAGGTCTATCTGTCTGGGGTAAGGTCTATCTGTCTGGGCCGAGCCGGAGGGTGTCGGTCCATGCCGGGGCTCGCTGCCGTGTCCGGCCTTCACGCCTTGAGGGCGGCGCGCAGCGCCAGCATCGCACGGGAGGCGAGGCGGATTCCCAGACATGCGACGTCTTGTTTTTGTCCAAGACGCGTTCCCTGGAAGTGCCGACCACGCCCCCAGAGCCCGCTTTTCATACCGAGCTCATTGGGCCGCTGGCCTTGATCTGGAGAGGAATCCAATCCGGACGCAAAGTCTGTAGGACTATCCGTTTGAACCGTGGTACAAGAAACCGCCAAGCTTGTCGGTTTGGTGCTCGCCTGGCAAGGCCCATGCGACACCTCCGCGGCCCGCACACGCTCGATGGGGACCCTCGAGAGGCGAAAGACCAAAGAGGCATGGTGCTTGCGAGAGGAAAACAGGAAAAACAAAAAAGGAAGGCCTCCCTCAAGAAGGAGCCCCCTACCTGCGCGCTGGTCCCCTTGGCCCTTCGTCGGCCTTCGGTGGGTCCCTCGTCTTCGCGGGCTGGGCGCAGCGTCGAAGGCTGATCAGGGTTGTGACGGAGGAGGAGGAGGAGGAGGAGGAGGAGGAGGAGGAGGAAGAGGAGGAGGAGGAGGAGGAGCGGGGAAACGGAGGATGGAAGAGGGTGAAAGGGGAAGCGGGAGGATGAAGAAGAAACATAAAGAGATTGGCGGAGGAGGAGGAGGCGGAGGAGGAGGAGGAGGAAGAGGAGGAGGAGGAAGAGGAGGACCAGTGCAAGCCCAAGACTCATGAACGATAGGCTCCTATACGGATGTATTCTCACTGCGGGAACAGCCCCGTTCCAAGACAACCGTCTGGAAGTCTTCAACCGGTGCCAAAGTACCATTCTTGAGATTTCGACGCCGCGAAACAAAGCGAATCAACATCACTGCCGCGACCTGACTGTCCTAAATCGCGCCAGAACACCATTCTGGTACGCCAACACCGCGAGTCAACGTGACTGTCGCGCCCTGACAATTCCAACTCGTGCCGAAACACAATTTCTGGTACGACAGCCATAAGAATAGGTGAGACTGCTGTACACTGCTGAGACGCGTGCACGCGGCGCTAAGGCGAGAGCCACTTTTTGAAAAGGAGCCGCGGATTGCAATCCTTTGTTGCAATCCTTCGGTTTTTGTTGCAATCCTTCGGTTTTTGTTGCAATCCTTCGGTTTTTGTTGCAATCCTTCGGTTTTTGTTGCAATCTTTGGTTTTTGTTGCAATCCCGCGGCGCTAAGGCGAGAGCCACTTTTTGAAAAGGAGCCGCCATCCATCAGTGAAAATCCTGCAGACTTTTACGACGAGTGTGCGCGGCGCTGAGGCGAGGGCTACGCTTTGAAGAGGAACCACCCTGCATCCGTAGAGCTCTGGAAGACTTGTACACCTCAGGCGATGCTTAAGAAAACTGAAGTTTTCGGCCAGAGTCTTGATTAGTCTTAACGTTTCGATGTAAATCCTAAGATTTGTATAGAAATGTTGGGTTTTTATTCCAGTTCTGAGACTATGAATTTCTTAACCCATGATTTCTTAAGCATTTCGCAGGGTGTACGGTGAATGTGCGGCGCTAAGGCGAAAGCCACATTTTGAAAAAGGCCCGCCCTCCATCCGTGAAGCTTTTGTGAACTTTTACGTCGACTGTGCACGGGGCTCAGGTGAGGGCCACATTTTTTAACTGACCCGCCCTCCATCCGTAAAGCCCTTGCAAATGAAGACGAATGTGCGCGGCGCTCAGGTGAGGACCTCATTTTGAAAACGACCCGTCATCCGAGAAACTCTTGCGAACCTTGGAAACGAATGTGCGCGGTGCTAAGACGAGGTCACATATTGAAAACGACCCGCCCTCCATCCGTGAATCCCTTGCAAATTTCAAGTTTCAGGATCATAAGTGGTGAGGGGTTCTCAGGCGAAACGCCCAGCCCGCCCCATCGGCCCGTCTCGAGGTGCGTCAGGGAGGAGTTATTTACAAAAGGAGACGGATGAAGGGAACATTATGATCGCCTCTCTCTCTCTCTGTCTGTCTCTTTCTCTCTCTCTCTCTCGCGCGCGCTCTTGCAAATGCATGGGCGCCTCTCGAGCTACGTGCCCTGCTGTGTGTGGTGTGGGTGGGTCGTGCTGGGGGGCCCCAAGCCTGGGGCCCGGCTCTGATGCTGCTGGCCTCTCAGATCTGGCTTGGGCCCATCATGTCCCCACATGTCCTCTCCATCTTGCTCTGCGTCGCCATTGGAGCCACCAGCCAGGGAGCCTGAAGCCATCCCCCTCCTCCTCCTCCTCCTCCTCCTCCTCCTCCTCCTCCTCCTCCGCCTCCTCCTCCTCCTCCTCCTCCTCGAGCGATAGAACGGCGCCCACCCCTTTAGCAGCGGATGCATATCCATTCCAGCCACTCCCAGGCCGCGCTTCTATCTGCAGAGAGAAGAGGTTTGCAGAGAGTCAAGACAGGTGTCGCAAATGAGCGACGCCAAAACAACGGGGTCGTCTTCACCGACATTGGCGCGTAAGCTGCCCGCGAAGCGCCCTCGTCTCCAATGTGGCGTGCCGCGCCAGCGGCCCGTGTTAGCCACCGCGCAAGGCCGGGACTGTCATCTCGCGGAAGACCTTTCTCTTTTCGTCGCTCGAATGTGCCTCATTTTGCCCTCCTCTCCCCTCCGAGGCCTCCTCCTGAGAGCCTCCTCCTCCTCCTCCTCCTCCTCCTCCTCCTCCTCCTCCTCCTCCTCCTCCTCCTCCTCCTCCTCCTCCTCCTCCCCCTCCTCCCCCTCGCGCCGCCGATGCTGCTCCTCCCCCTCCGACGGGCCGCCGGTGCCGACGCGGCGGGCCGCAGGCGCGGCGCCGGCGGCCAGCTCCGCAGGGCCGGGCGTGCCGCCCCTGGCCTCCGAGGCGCGGGGCGGGGGGGGGGCCTCCGCCGGGGGCGGCGGTCTCGGCGCGAGGCCTCCGGGTCGGGCGACGGAAGCTATGCCCCGAGATCGGTGTCCACAGTGGTTGAGGCGACACCTCGCTATGATGCAGCACTCTTCTCACACCCGGGAGTGTTACAGAAGACCGGCTTTTTCAATTAGGCCACGCCGTGTTGGAACCACACACATTGCCGGCTCGCGTTCATGGGCAACCGAAAAAAAAAACAACAACAAAAAAGCCATGCCCCGAGATCCGAGGGTGCGATTTTTTCAACGCGGCGGTTTTTCCCGCACCTCTGCCTCTGGGGCCCGTTATCTCACCACCCACCAAACCACCCCAACCCAACCCGAAAATTCAGATTTACCCTCGATTTCTAGTGGGGGGGGGGTCCGGGAACATCGAAAAAACACATATGGAACCCATACCCCCCCTAACCTGAAATTCGGGTCTTCGGGTTGGGTTGGGGTGGTCTGGTAGGTAGTCATTATCGGGCCCGGGGGCCATCAAAAATGGATCCGGGGCGACAAACCACCCCCGGGGAAGGGGTCGGGACCTCTGGCGCCGCGGATGGAAGAAGTCAGATCGGCGGATGTCTGGGTGCCTATCCACTGCTCCCTGGCCTCCTCCTCCTCGTCCTCCTCCTCCTCCTCCTCCTCCTCCTCCTCCTCCTCCTCCTCCCCCTTTTCCTCCTCCTCCCCCTCCTCCTCCTCCTCCTCCTCCCGGAGGCGGAGGATGTTATCCAGCGTGGCGTCGATCCCAGGATGGTCCGCGGCAGTGCACGGCCTCCTGGCCAAAAGCGAGGAGGGCGTGGCGTATATGCACAGCTGCTGGGTTCAGGGCGGGCCTGGCCAGGGAGCAACGGATGCGTACAGACATGGTCGCCCTATCATCGAAGAAGAAAAAGCGGCATAAACATATACTTTTGGCGCTCCGCGCGGATTTCTTGGATCCGCGCCAGGCCCCCCCTGGCGGCGCCGCCCCTGGCGCCCACTGCGCGTCAGGGAGAGGGGTCCGGCGCAGATCCAAGAAATCCGTGCGGAGCGCCAGAAGCTCATGTTTGCGCCGCTCCCTTCCTCTCCTCCCGGGCCACCCAGGTGAGGAGGCTCCTGTGCCCCCCCCCCGGCAGCCAGGCCTCGGCCCTCGCCCTCGAGGGTCCTTGCCTGCGCGTGCCGTGGGGCGCTCGCGCCCTTGGGGTCCGTGCCTCCTCCTCCTCCTCCTCCTCCTCCTCCTCCGCCGCCTCCTCCTCCTCCTCCTCCTCCTCCTCCTCCTCCTCCTCCTCCTCCTCCTCCTCCTCCGCCTCCTCCTCCTCCTCCTCCTCGCGACGTGTCAGGCCCGACCGCCGCGCAGGTGGATGCATGGTCGCCCCGCCTGCGATCGCAGGCGCGCGGCGCAGATGGCGCTGTCGAGGCGGCGGTCGGCACCGCCGCCACATCTCAAGGGCTGGAGGAGCGTGCCGGTCCGTCGTCGTCGGCCTTGTCGTCGTCGGTCTATGGGCTGAGGCTCCACCAGTTGATTGATTCGGAGGTGGCCTCCCTCCACGGCTTTTCGCCCCCCACTGCCGTTGTTGAGTTTGCAGCAGAATACTGTGTGTTTCGTGTTTTCGCGGCCGATGAGCCGAGCATTTCCTCTGGGATTCGATGTGTAGCCAGTCTCAGCCTCAGCCTCCTCCTCCTCCTCCTCCTCCTCCTCCTCCTCCTCCTCCTCCTCCTCCGTATCCTCTTTATCATTATCCTCCTCCTCCTCCTCCTCCTCCTGCTGGTCCTCCTCCTCCTCCACCTCCTTCTTTTCCTCCTCCTCCTTCTTTTCCTCCTGTGCTCGTCCTACTGCTCGTCCGCCACCTCTCCTCCAATGTACGCAGCTCCCGATTGCGCATACCACGATTGGGTCTTCTTCGGAATTTCAGGTCCTCTATGACACGCGTCGGCGGATACAGAAAACACAGCGCAATGAGAAGGGATGGGTGGGAGGGGTAAGATGTCAGAAAAGGCGTAAGCGCATAGCTTGTCTCTGTTCTCTCTCTCTCTCTCTCTTTCTCTCTCTTTCTCTCTCTCTCTCTCTCTCTTTCTTCTCTCTCCCCTGCAGCCGACAAAACACATGGCGTCGACCCCGATAGCGTACTCCATGGTTGTCATGCCCCCCGGCCAAGAGGTGAACGCGCGTGTCGTCATCTTCTGAATGGATTTGTCGAGGAAGGGCGAGCAAGTTTTTGCCCTACCCAGGCTCTGCCTAGAAGGGTTCTTACTATCTAAGCTTAAAGGGCCGGGCAGTGCTCCCCGCCCCGGGCGGTTCCCCCGGCATCCGCCCCGCGGTTCCCCCAGTTGCGCCCCTTGGGTTCACCCAGCTTAGCTAAGCTAAGCTAAGCTTAGCTTAGCTGAGCTTATCTCATCTTAGCTTAGCTTAAATTAGCTTAGCTTTGCCTAGCCTAGCCTAGCCTAGCCTAGCTTCGCTTAGCTTCGCTTCGCTTAGCTTAGCTTAGCTTAGCTTATATCATATTACCTTAGCTTAGCTTAGCTTATCTTAGCTTAGTTTAGCTTAACCTAGCTTAGCTTTGCTTAGCTTAGCTTACCTTAGCTTAGCGCAGCGCAGCATAGCGCCGCGCAGCATTAGCACAGGATAGCATAGCATAGCATTGCATAGCCAAGCATAGCATATCATAGCATAGCTCAGCATATCATAGCACAGCATAGCATAGCGCAGCATAGCATAGCACAGCATAGCATTGCATTGCTTAGCATAGCACAGCGCATCATATCATAGCATAGCACAACACAGCATATCATAGCATAGCATAGCGCAGCCTGTGTATGTCTGTGCGCAGGCAAAGCAAACACAACATCAAGCGAAAGCAACCACAAAAGCAAAGCAACAGCAACAGCAAAAGCAAAAGCGAACGCAAAGGCAAAGGTAAACGCAAAGGCAAGAGCAACATCAAAGACAATGCACATCAAAAAACAACACCAATGCGAAAGTGTAGATGTAGATGTAGATGTAGGTGTAGATGTAGATGTAGATGTAGATGTAGGTGTAGATGTAGGTGTAGCTGTAGATGTAGATGTGAGTCTCGCTGTTGATGTTGATGTAGATGTAGATGCAGATATTGATGTAAATGTAGCTGTCGGTGTAGATGTAGATGTTGCTTTCCTACTGCTCCAACTCCTAGGTAGGGTCGCACTGGGATAATTTTTAGGGGAGGGAAGCCTGGCGGGCTCCACGTGTCCAGTTTCCTGCAAGGTGTTGGAACTCGTCGCAGCTCCGTGCCGCGTCGCCTGTGCACTCCCAATCCTTCCTGTCTCTGCTCGGCGGCGAGCCTGGGCGGGGGGGGAAGTCAGAAGGGGCGGGCCTTCTCAGAAGGCTCGGAAGGCCCAGGGCCTCCTGAGAGGTGTCCTGAGCCATCCCCGAAGACACAGAAAGCATCCCAGAAGGCTGGGAAACCTCTGAGAAGCCCCCTCCGCCTTCTGAGAGGGCCTCCTGAGAGGTGTCCTGAGCCATCCCCGAAGACACCGAACGCATCCCAGAAGGCTGGGAAACCTCTGAGAAGCCCCCTCCGCCTTCTGAGAGGGCCTCCTGAGAGGTGTCCTGAGCCATCCCCGAAGACACCGAAAGCATCCCAGAAGGCTGGGAAACCTCTGAGAAGCCCCCTCCGCCTTCTGAGAGGGCCCGCTCCTTCTCATCTTCCCCCCCTGGGGGCGCACCGCCGATCTGCCCCGTCCCTCCGCGGCCCCTCCTCTCCTGCCGCCCCCCCGGCGGAGGTGTTCCCTGGCCAGGCCGGGCGGCGGCGAACGCGCGGCACCGCCTCAAGCGACCCGCCCCCCTGGCCTCCCTCTGGGGGGGGCCGGAGGAGGGAGGAAGGAGGAGGGAATACGAGGGGGGGAGGAGGAGGAAGGAGGAGGAGGAAGAGGAGGACGAGAAGCAAGAGGAGGAGGAGGAGCAAGAGGAGGAGGAGGAGGAGGCGGATGATGATGATGATGATGATGATGATGATGATGATGATGATGATGATGATGATGATGATGATGATGATGATGATGATGATGATGATGATGATGATGATGATGATGATGATGATGATGATGATGATGATGATGATGATGATATGATGATGATGATGATGATGATGATGATGATGATGATGATGATGATGATGTATGCGAGTTCCTGCGGTGTTTCTCAGGCTGCAGGGCTCCGAGGCTCTTCGCTTCGATGCCATTGTTTTCAGACACCGTAGCTCCGTTCCGTAAACGTCTTCCAAGAGCCGCTCGCAACCTTTTGCAGCTGGCTGTCTGCACGCTTCGCCGGCTTTTGCTGCGCGGACACTTTTCACACACACGTCAGCGCCGTTTGTAGGCGTCAGAAAAACATGTAGACATTCACGAAGGGCTCAGTCTGTATATCGTCACATCATTACATACGCAGTCGTCGAACACATCGGTGTACATTCAGCGCTTTGTCCTTCTAGCTGGGTTGCTTCGTGCTGAGGCTGAGGCTGATGCAGGCTGAGGCTGAGGCAGGCTGAGGCTGAGGCCGAGGCTGACGGCAGACTGAGGCTGAGGCTGAAGCAGGCTGAGGCTGAGGCAGAGGCAGGCTGAGGCTGAGGCTGAAGCTGAGGCAGGCTGATGCTGTGGCAGGCTGAGGCTGAGGCTGAGGCTGATGCAGGCTGAGGTTGAGGCAGTCTGAGGCTGAGGCCGAAGCTGAAGGCAGACTGATGCTGAGGCTGAAGCAGGCTGAGGCTGAGGCTGAGGCAGGCTGAGGCTGAGGCAGGCTAGGCTGAGGCTGAGGCAGGCTGAGGCTGAGGCTGTGACTGCGACTGCCGTTGCCACTGCGACTGTCATCGCGAATGCGACTACGACTGCGAGAACAGCAGAATTCTACAACTGGATTCTCATTTGAATCTTAAGGGGAATGCTTCCAGATATGCTCCTACACATCGCTGTTAGGTTGCTTTGCCGGGATAATTTGAGGATGTCCCGAGCGAAACGGCCGTTTTTTGGAGGATTTTTTCCGGTCGTTGAGCACCTTCCGGGTGGCCGGCGGGTTCTGCCGGAGCCCACTGGGGAGTTCTTTTGGAAAAAGAACCAAAACCAAAACCTGACAGCTCATCCAGCACGCCGTGCACCCCTGCAAGCAGGGGGCGGCGGATATATAACGGATATCGGTTTATCCCGCCACCGTGCATGGATTGCGTGTCAGAGTCTTCAGGGATGCTTCTTGGGGTCTCTTCGGAGCGCTCTCGGGGGCCTCTTGGGGGTAGTGTTGGAGCCTCTTGGGGGCCGTTTGCGAGCATCTTGGGGGCCTCTTGGCGCTTCCTGGGGGCCTCATGGGGGCCTCTTGGAGCCTCCCGGAGGCCTCTTGCAGCCTCCCCTGGGCCTTCTCTTGGAGCCGTCTTGGAGGCCTCTTGGGCCGTCTTGGACGCCTCTTAAGCCGTCTCGATGCCCTCGGGCAGTTTTAGGGCTCTGTTGGAGGCCTCTTGGGCAGTCTTGGGGTGATCTTGGGTGCCTCGTGGGCCGTCTTGGAGCGTCGGGAAGCCGAAAAGGCGAGAACACCCAAGTCCTGCAAGCACCTGAGGAAACTCAGTGAACTGTGCCTCTTGGGGCGTCTAGTCTAAGAGGCCTCTTGGGCCGTCTCGAGACCATCTTGGGCGTCTTGGACCGATCGTTCGGCAACTCGGGGTCCTCTCGGACGGCCTTAGAGATGTAAGCGGGCCCTTTTCTTTTTTTTACTTTTTTTTTTCGTTTTTTTTTTTCGTATTTATTTTTTTTTTTTTTTTTTTTTTTTCTTTTTTCGTTCGTCTTTTTTTTTGTTATTTCGTTTTGTCTTTTTTTTTTTTTCTTTTCGTTCTTTCTTTTATTTTTCTTCTTTGTATTTTTTTTTTCGTTTTTCGTGTTTTCGTGACTGTCTGGGGGCCCTCCAGGGCCCGAAAAAGTCATGCGGCAAGCCGGCCCTGACCGCAAGAGATTTGGCCTTTTGGGGTCCAGATCCTTGAAGAATCTTTTTAGTCCAGGGGACTGAGGACCACAACAAGGGACCTGAGGGCACGCCCACTACGTGTCCAGAGGCACGGTGGCGGATACATACAGCATACAACATACATATATATATATAGATATATATATCTAATATATATTATATATGTATATATATATCTATATATATATATATATATATATATATATATAGTGTGGTGTGTGTGCGTTGTGTGTACCCACAGAGAAAAAACCCAATCAGGGCTATAGGGCTAGGGGGCTGTAGGGCTATAGGGCTATTGAGCTATAGGGCTATAGAGCTATAGGGCTATAGAGTTGTAGGGTTATAGGGCTATTGGGCTATTGGGCTATAGGGCTGTAGGGCTATAGGGCTTAGGGCTATAGGGATATCGGGCACCCCCCAGGCACCCCCGGGCACCCCCGGGCACCCCTGGGCACGCCCGGGCACCCAGGCACCCAGGCACCCGGGCACCCCCGGGCACCCCCCGGGGCACCTGGGCCAAGGGCACCCCTGGGCACCCCCGGGCACCCGGGCACCCGGGCGTGCAGCGAAAATCGGCGACAAACCTAACCTAACCATATGAATCCGCTAGGACCCCTACAGAGGCAAGCTCTGATTGGGGAATTATTAATAATATTATATTATATATATATATTATACAGATACATGTGTATTTTGTAGCATGCAAAATATAGGTGAAGGCATGCATAATATATATTTATATATTCATGTGTAAAGTATATATATATATGCATTCATATAGATATAGTTATATATTATATATATATATATTATATTTGTAAATGCATATACACATGAAGTAGATCGGCGCGAATATATTTTATATTTATTATATATATATATATATATATATATATATATGTGGTGTGTTAGCCCTCCGCACGCACCAAGAACCCCCCTTTCTCATGATTATATATGAATTTATATATGATTCCTACGATTTTCGGACTCACTTTTGAGGCTCTTTTTTGGAAGACTTCTCAACTCATTTTGAATTTGACAAATTAACCTTCTACCTCAACTCCCTCCGTCTCCAACACACATCCAGATCTTCAACAACCTCCGTCTCCAAACACCATCGATACTCAACAGGCGCCTCCCAAGAGCTGAAATTGAAAATCACCTTCTACTCAACTCCCTCCGTCTCCAAACACACCATCAGTACGCTGCAGGCTCCTTCCCAACGCTGGACTTGCATTGAATTTAAACCTTCTACACACTCCCCTCCGTCTCCAACACACCCATCCAGTATCACCACATCCGTCTCCAACATCCACCCGATATCTACAGGCTCCCTCCACAAGCTGAACTTGAAAATCACCTTCTACTCAACTCCCTTCCGTCCTCCAAACACACCATCAGTAACTCAACACACTCCGTCTCCAAACACACCTACCCGTACTCACAGGCTCCCTCCCCAAGCTGAACTTGAAAATACCTTTGCTTCTACTCAACTCCCTCCGTCTCCTACACACCATCCAGTACTCAACACCCTCCGTCTCCAACACACCACCCGATACTCCACAGGCTCCCTCCCAAAGCTGAACTTGAAAATAACCTTCTACTCAACACCCTTCGTCCCCTACACACCATCCAGTACTCAACACCCTCCGTCTCCAACACACCACCCGATACTCAACAGGCTCCCTCCCCAAGCTGAACTTGAAAATAACCTTCTACTCAACTCCCTCCGTCTCCAACACACCATCCAGTACTCAACACCCTCCGTCTCTCCACAGGCTCCCTCCCCAAGCTGAACTTGAAAATAACCTTCTACTCAACACCCTTCGTCTCCAACGCACCACCCGATACTCAACAGGCTCCCTCCCCAAGCTGCACTTGAAAATAACCTTCTACTCAAATCCCTCCGTCTCCAACACACCATCCAGTACTCAACACCCTCCGTCTCCAACACACCACCCGATACTCAACAGGCTCCCTCCCCAAGCTGAACTTGAAAATAACCTTGTACTCCACTCCCTCCGTCTCCTACACACCATCCGGTACTCCACACCCTCCGTCCCCAACACTCCACCCGATACTCCACACCTGTCTTCTGCATCACACAACCAACCTTTCTGCCACACCTCTGCCTTTACGGTTGCAGCGCGCGCCTTCCGCCCCCGTTTTCTCTTGGCATCTTCCAAGAGAAAAGGAGGGTTCATGGTGCGTGCTGGGACCTGTATATATATATATATATATATATATATATATATATATATCTTACATTATATATATATTATGCTATAAGATGCTATCCAAATAAGGCCTGCCTTGTACGCGGTCCTAGCTCATCATACTCATTGGTCCGTTGCCCCCCTACATTCCTATGCCCCCGCTATTTCCTATGGCTATGCCTACGTCTATGCTATGTTTCCCCTACTCCTATGCCTATGCTCTTTGCCTTTGCCTATCGCTGGCTACGCTTGCTTGCTCTTGCTTGGCCTTGGCTTGCTCTTGCTTGCTTGCTTGCTCTTGGCTTGCCCGGCTTGCTTGCATTTGCTCGCTTGCTGTTTGCGGTTGTTTGATGTTTTGCTCCTCCGTCCTTCCCTCCCGTCCCTGCTCCCGTCCTCTTTCCGTCCCCCCACTCCTCTCTGTCTCCTCCTGTCCTCCTGTCTATATGGAGTCAGCGAGTGCTGATATAGAGATATAGAGATTATGGAAAATATATGTCACACATATATGATATTATACACCTTCGGCAACAGTTTTGGACCTACACGTAGGATCGATGCTTATAAATATATTGTAAGCCCAATGTTTCCTGAGGAGAAGGGGCTAGTCCCTTCTTCCTCCATCTGTTATATTATCACTGTTGGTAGCTTCACCCACTCTTGTTTCACTCTTGCTGTCGCTGTGCCCCAAGCGGGCCTTCATTGGAGGACGCAGGCTGGGAAACTGTAAACTGTTAAGCCCCCTTCTCCTCCTTCTGCTCCTTTCTCCTTTCCTCTCCGTTCATGTGACCGGCGCTTCGAGGCTTTATGACGTCCATTCGGCGCTATGTCTTCTTGCTTTTCCCCGCACCGGACCATCGCAGGTCTTGGAGAGCAGCAGCATTTTGATGAGTACAGATGGGTTAGGCTGGTAGGGATTGGAGACCACAGAATTCCATGGATTTATCTCATGCTCCTACAGGATGAAGACGCGCCGCGGACAGTCAGCAAGCTGACAGGCCGCAGTCAGTGCGCAGCGGGCTCGGGGAGATGGGCAGGGCACCCCGATGATGACGTCGGAGAGCTGAGATTTGCTTGCATTTGCGGCGTCTCGTGCCAATCCTTGAGGAATGATTCATAGATGTGTCATATATATATATATATATATATATATATATATATATCGGAGTAGGGCCCCGGGGCGGTGCCTGTCATCTCCATGGAGTGTGCAGGGCGCCCCCGGGAGCGTCCGAAGCGTCCCGGAGGGCCCCTGGGACCGCCAGGAACAGTTCGAGACCGCCCAAGACGGCCCGCGAGCGCCCCAAGACGCGCATAGATAGCCTCAGGAATGGCCAGGAAGGCCCGAAGACGTTCCAAGAGAGCTCCACGAGGCCCCGAAGGCATCCCAAGAGGCCTCCCAAGAGAGCCCCGACAAGCCAAAATCGTTGATTTGTATAGTTTTTGTTCGAGGTGTTTGGCCTTCTCGCTTTTTCGGGGTTCCGACGCTCCAAGGCCGCCCAAGAGTCTTCCCAACCCGCTTCAAGACGGCTGAAGAGGCCCCCAAGACCGCCCCAAGACGGCCCAAGAGACCCCCAAAATCGTCCCAAGACGGCCCAGGAGAGCCCCAAGATGGCCCAGGAGCCGCCCAAGACGGTTCCGTAGCGATTTTGGCTCAAGCGGGGAGGCTCGAGGGCCCCTCCAGCAGCTGGAGCTTCACACTTGCACTGCCACTCTTTCCCTCCCCCTCCAGTTCCCATGCCTGCCTCTGGCAACCGTGCTCGAGGCAACCGCCGAGAGCGATCGAGTGATGGCAGCTCCTCTGAGGTTCGCTCAAAGAGTCGCTCGAACAGGGAGGTCTCTAGCTCTCGGGACGCTAAGTTCGACCTCATCCTCTCTGGGCTCCAAGGGTTGAGTCAACAAGTGGCGAATAGCTCTGCTGAAGTCTCGAAGCTCAAGACCCAGATGGACTTGCAACTAATGCGCTGTGACCAGCTCACGACGAACATGCAAACGATGGGCAACGACATCCACAGTCGCATCACCCATATGGAGGGGATCCACGCTGCATGTACGACCGACCTGCGGGACTCCATCGAGAAAATGAATGCCAGGGTCTGCGACTTGGAGAGCTCGCCGACGCCGACTGCTGCCTCTGATTCCTCCTCTGCTGCAAGCTCTCACGTCCAGAAGAAGATTGCGGACATTGAGGAGAAATTATCTTTTCTGTCTTCGGCAGGCTCCACGCGTTCTACGCGCGTGGAGAGCACTGTGCGCACGGAGCAGACGAATGACAACCACACGAAGCTGATCGTCCTGGGCTTCCCGCGTCGGATGCTTGCCTCCACGCTCAAGGCCATCGGTGAGGCGATCCGCACCAAGTACTCGCCCTCGGCTTCTCACGCTCGCATCGTGATCAAAGCTTTTGATCTTACTCGTAAGATTTCTCTCCACTTCGAGACTGCGACGGAGGCGAGCGACTTCCTCCTGCGGTTCGAAACTGATGGCAAATTTGAGTTTCCTGACCCGCTGGGTCAACAGCCGTTCTCACTTCGCCTTCGTCGCGATGTAGATGCTCGCTTTCGCCAACTTTTCCTCAGCATGGGCAGGGTGAGGCACGAGATGACGCAGCTCTTGCGTCCTAGGGGATACGACGTCAACAGCAATGGCGTCGGCGGCAGCATCTACGTTCTTCGTGCCAAAGATGACCCCGTCGTGCTTGCTTCTCTCCGGCTGGTCTCGGACGATGCCTCCGTCGAGCTGGACCTCGACATGACAGCCCTGGAGGAGTTTGGCATTCACCAGCACGCTGAGGCATTTCGCTCTGCCGCCGCGGTGATGCTGCGCGCGCCCTTTCGGCGATGATCAATGCTGTCTGCCGCCTGCTCTGCCGCGTTCCAGTATTCCTCTTCCTTCCTCTGGTTCTCCTACAGTTGATGACATCGGTGACGATAGGTCCCCCCGCTCCAATTGTCTTCCCTTCTCCCCTGAGTGCCCACTGTCCCTCTGCGGCTGGAACACGCACGGTCTTTTTAGCAGCGTGCGCTGTGGCTCGTGGCGTGCCAGTGCGAGGTATCAGTTTTTCCTCTCCCTCTCTCGACGTTTTCAGATCGTCTGTGGTCAGGAAACTCACGGTCATATTGGTGATATTGAAGAGCTCCGCAAGGAGCTGGATGGGGCTTCTCATGGAGTCAACATCGGTTTCTCGGGATTCGAGGATTCTCAGCGTGAAGGTGGGGTGGTTACTGTCTTGGGCCCTCAGGTCTCGGTCATCTTTCCTCGTATTTACCACCAGGCTCTTATTGTTGGTCGTATTCTGCAAACGACGTGTATTGGCCCCTCTGGTGCGTTTGTCTTCTTTAACGTTCACATGCCCAACGCGAGCGACACGCTCGCCACTTACTCTGTTGCGTTGCGTGTTCTTCAAGCAGCAGTCAAGGAGGCTGGCTCGGCGCACTGCATGCTTATTGGTGATTTTAACTTTGCTTTGGAGGAAGAGGGGAGGATGCAAGGAGATGGGAGCGGATGGACGCATGGCGATCGGGCCCACTCTCGCCTTTTTTTCACCGCATGTTTCCGACGCTTACGGAGGTGTATCAGGAGTCCGACACGAGGAGGGAGGTTCGCGATGGCGTCATTCGTCACACGGCTCGTCTCGATCGGATATATACTACGTTACCACAGGCCTATCTTAGGGACTACGATGTCCGATGTGGTGTTGTTGGCCGCCTTCAAGCTCGCTCCCCGAGCGACCACATCCCTGTCTTTGCCTCTCTGTCGCCCTTCACTCCTGCCAAGGACTTCCCCACCATCCCCAAACACATCGCTGCGCATCCTGATTTCTCCTCCCTACTTGAAGCCTTGGTGGTCGAATTTGATGCGCACACGAGAGATCTCTCCGCGTGGGACCGCTTGGAGGCGATCAAAGCTCTTATGTTTGTGGCTGCCCAGCAAATCCGCGAGCTTTTGAAGGTCACTGTCGCTACGTCTTTAGAGCTGAAACATCACTGGGCGATGTTTGCACTGAGGGGAGTCAGGTTGAGGAAGGGATGGATGATTGGTTCTGCGCTCAAGTGTTACCCCACGTTGTCTTCTCACTTTAACGTTCACACGCTCGAGTGCACGAATATTCGGGGCCTCTGCGCCCTCATTCGTTGCATCCAGATGCAGCTCCTGGACCAGGAACAAGAGGAGATTGAGCGTTCTGATGCACCTGAGCCGACGAAACAGAACTTGAAAGCCCGTGTTCTTCGTTTTCAGGAACTCTGGAGGAGATTTCGAAGCCGTACCGCCGTGTCTTGTATCTATGAGGAGTCTGGGGGGCCCTGTGTCTCTTTGGAGCGGTCTGCGGAAGTTCTTCGGGATCATTGGGCTGGAGTGTTCTCTCCCTGTGAACTTGACGAATCCCATTGGCCTCAGGTCTCTGCTCACATCCAGCCGTTACCCGAGGAGCTTCCTATGGAGTGGCTGGTTCCTTATCCTACCTTTGTTGACTACGTTCGCGCCAGATGCCACAGCATGCCTGGCCCTGATGGCATTCCTTACCGTGCGTGGCGAGCCGAACCCGCATGCCGTGCCCTTTACGATGCCTACTTATGTTTCTTGCACGGCAACGTCGAATCTCTTCCTGCTGATATGCGTCACAGTCTTATGGTGTTCCTCCCGAAAGGCTCGGATGATCGCGATGATGGTCCTCGTGTCTCCCGTCGTCCGCAAGATACCCGTCCTCTTAGCATGAGCAACACTGACATTAAAATCCTAGCGGGTATTATGTCGATCCCGCTTGCCGCCAACTCCTCTTCCCTCATCTCGCCTGCCCAGAAGTGTGTGCACGCCAGGGACATGGTAGCCAACATTGTCGAGGCAGAAGCCTGGGGGTTAGAACAATATGCACGTGGTCATGACAACGCTGGCCTCTTGATGACCGACTTCTGTGCTGCGTTCCCCTCGCTCGCGACGCAATGGCTTCTGCACGTGCTTACCCGCATGGGCATCAGTTCTGCAGTTATTCGTTTCTTCACGTTGCTGTATCAAGCTCAGTATGCTACTATTGCACTGGGAGGGAAGAGGCATGGGAGGATTTGCATGGGGAGAGGAGTGAAGCAAGGGTGCCCATCCAGCATGCTTCTTTTTGTCTTGGCGGCTGACCCTTTGCTCAGATGGGCCCAAGCATCGCTCGCGTCTCACATATCGCTCTCACTGGCATATGCGGACGATTTCTGCTTCGGTCTTCCTGATATATTTACATCGCTGGGGCCGGTCTTTCACAAGTTGGAAGACCTGGAACGTATTGTGGGGCTTCGTCTTAATTATCACAAATGTCAGTTACTCTTGGTTGGGAATCTTGAGATCTCCTGGGTTCGGTCCTCCGTCAAAGTTCTGAAGGGTGACATCAAACGGCTTCAAGTGCTTCACTGTGTCAAATATCTTGGGATGTGTATCGGTCCTCGGGGATCCTCTGAGGTGTGGTCGGAGGCTCTTCGTAAGTTCAGACTCCGTGTGGGGACCTCTCGCCGCCTGGGCTTGGGTCTTACTCGTGCTGCTGTTGCTTTCCGTGTCATGTGTGTTTCCGTGCTTGGCTTTATTCTCCAGCTCAACCCCATAAGCAAGCAGCTATTTCACGCCTATCGTGAGTCTGTCATGTTTCTCACAGCTGGGCCGAGGAATGCATTCAGTTATGCTATGTGTACACAGCTTCGCCAGCTTAATCTTCCAGTTGAGTTTCCTGAGC
>CAUYUJ010015692.1:227080-244580 GCA_963575745.1 Prorocentrum cordatum | reverse complement strand
TCTACCCTCAGAGGTGGCCTCGTCGCCCCAGCGCCGTCTTCGGCGGCGCCTCCCCGGGGCGCTCCGCGCGTTTCTGTTGGGGGGGGGGCAGAGGCGTCGAGGCCGCCCCCCGGCTACTCGGGGCGAGGCGCCGCGGCCGCCCCGGGGCTCCTCGGGGCGCCCGCTGGGGCCAGAGCCTGCACACTGCTCCATCCTCCCTTCTGCCTCCTCCTCTCCTTCCTCCTTCCTCATCCTCCTCCTCTCCTCCTTCCTCCCTCCTTACCTCGCTCCCATCCTCCTCCTCCGCCTCCCATCCTCCTCCTCTCCCCCCTCTCCTCCTCCCTCCCCTCTCATCCTCCGCCTCTCCTCCTCGTTCCTCGTCCTCCCCTCCTCGCCTCCTCCATCCCTCCTCCCCCTCCCCCCCTTTCTCCCCCTAGCTCCCTCCTCCCTCCTGCCCCTTCCCTCCCCACTCCTCCATCCCACTACCTCCTCTCCTCCTCCTCCTACTCCTCTTCTACCTCCTTCCTCCTCCTCCTCCTCCTCCTCGGGTCGCCTACGGCCCCGGGGGAAGCCGTGCAGCCTGGGGAGCCTGACCGACCCGGGCTCGCACTGATCTGGGTCAGTACAAGCCCGATAGCGAAGCTTAAATCAGCCCTCGGGGACGAGGAGGCACGAGGTGGTCGTTTTTTAATTCATGCTGTTTCGTCGATCGGCGAGGGCCCTCGCACCCCCTCTCCCCCCCACCCCTGGAGTAGATCTTGGTTGTCTTTGGGCGCCTGCTTCGAGCGGGTGGAGCCTCCCCCTATGGGGCGCACCGTCGCAGACGGACGCAGTAAGCAGAGGTGTCCGGAGGCAGAGCCCTCCAGGTGGAGGAGGAGGAGGAGGAGGAGGAGGAGGAAGGAGGAGGAGGAGGAGGAGGAGGAGGAGAAGGTAGAGGAGGAGGACGTCTGGTGGCGTGACGTGGAGGAGTTCTCTAGAAGAGGAGGAGGAGGAGGACGAGGAGGAGGGGGACTCCCCCCCTTTCCGCCCAATGTCGAGACGCCGAAGAAGATGACGCCTCACGAGGAGGGAGGCAGCGGGGGAGAGTGAGGGGCCCCACCCCCCGCGCGCGCCGCCGACCATCCCGCTAGCTTACAGGGTCTGGAAGGACCGGGGGCAGGAGCCGCGGGAGCTGGAGCAGGCCACGGCGTCGCTGGAGAGGGCCATTAGAGGGCCACATGCGAACCCTACCCCTACCCCCCACGATTTTTAAGGGGGGGGGGTGGGATTCACTCCGCTCGTGAGCTCCCGAGCGAAGTGACCCCCACCCTCCCCCTCAGAGATCGTGGGGGTAGGGGCGCACCGTCGCAGACGGACGCAGTAAGCAGAGGTGTCCGGAGGCAGAGCCCTCCAGGTGGAGGAGGAGGAGGAGGAGGAGGAGGAGGAGGAGGAAGGAGGATGAGGAGGAGGAGAAGGTAGAGGAGGAGGAGGAGGAGGAGGTGGCGGAGGTGGAGGACCCCCCTCAGAAATCGTGGGGGGTAGGGGTAGGGTTCGCAGGTGGCCCCCTAGCCATGCTCGCCCTCGAGCGAGCCACTTCCTGCGGGTTTCGCGCGGGGGCCCTGACGCCGCTGAGGCAGCGCATCGAGAATCTGGCGAAGCTCATCTCGGCGGCGAGCCCGGGGGCGGGCGAGCGGGAGGCGCCGGGTCTCCCCTCGGAAGGCGGCGGGGCGCCTCGGAGGCCCTCGCGCTTGCTGAGATTCAGGAGGGAAGAAAACACACAGACACAGTTAATCGTCGAGTCCCAGGAAAAGATGGGAAAATATGGGAATTGGGCGGGAAGGCAAAGACTCTGAAAATATGGGAAAATATGGGGAATCATTTTATTTGTGTGTATTTTTTTGTGTGTCCTGGGGCCCCTTCAGAGAAGCCGCTCCCGTCTTCGGAGACGGTCGAAGAGATTGCCCAGAAGGCGCGAGGGCTTATGAGAAGCTCCGCCGCCTTCTGAGATGGCCCACCCCTCTGGCTCTCCCCCTTGGACTCGCCGCCGGTCTTCGAGGAGGTGCACGGGGCAATCGCTGGCGAAGCAAGGGGAGCGGGGTCTTCGAGCCTAGCCCCGTGCGTGTGGGCGGCTGGCCAGTACACCGAGAGCCTCGCGACGATGCAGAAGGACCTCAACCAGGAGGTCCTTATCGTGCAGAGCAACAGCCAGTACAAGATTTTGGAGGTTGGAGACACTGTGAAATGTCGGCCAAGTGGCCGGCTGGGTGCCATTATCGAAGTCGACCGGCTGGAACTCCCCTACAAGGTGAAGTTCGATGACAACCACGAGGAGGATTGGTTCCCCGAGTCTGATGTCGTCTTGCAGAAGGAAGCTCGTCGCTCGAGGTACGTCAACACGGACGCCATCCGGCGAGATCTGGCCCATGCGCTAGACTCGGTGCAGACGTCGTTGACCGCACGCGTGCACATAGGGCTTCACGTGCAGGTCGGCGTGCTCTTGGTGGCAGTCCTCTGCGGTTACGCGCTCGGCTCCTCCCGAAGCCTGCCCGGCTCCCTCGAGATCCGCCGCGCCGCGCCGGCCGCTGGCGCCCGGCAGGGCGGGCGGGAGGAGGGCCCCGCGGCCGAGCAGGCAGGGGGCGGCTGGAGCCCCCCCGCGAGATCTGACCACGTCGGGTCGGACGACATGGAGGTCGGGAGCGGCAAAGAGGGGGGTGATGACTAGGGGGGGTGGATATCATGGCGGGGGCCATGATGTTTCCTCAGATTCCACGGCGCCTCTCCTTCATTCCATCACGTCCTTGGCCCCCCCGCGGGGCCGCGCACATGCCGCCAGTCATGGTTTGCACCCCCCCCTCTTGGACACCCCCCTCTTGGCCGCTCCCGAGGAGGGGGGGGTCAGGGAACGGGAGGACTGGTGATCGTTTTCCTATTCATCGCTTGGCCGATCGGCGCGAGCCCTCGCCCCGCCCCCCCCCCCCCCCCCCTTGGAGTGGATCTTGGTTATGTTTGGCGTCTGTTTCGGGCTGGTGGAGCCTCCCCTCATAGGACGCACGGTCGCAAACAGTCGTCGCACTAAGCAGAGGGTCGGAGCCAAACCCCCCCCCTCCTCCCCCCCCTTTCCGCCCAGTGTCGAAACGCCGAATCAAAGACGCTCACCTACGAGATCTGCTGCATGCAGCTGGCTTCGGCCCCGCCGCAGAGCGTTCTCTTCGATGCGGCGCGTTCCACCAAAGTTGAGTCGGGCGTGTCCCTCTACAGGACGAAGATTCAAGAACAGTCAAACAATACTCTGGTGATTCTTATTTTAGTATGTGTTACCATGTTTGAGCATCCTTGGGGTATTTGTTTTTGTTCGTCCAAAATATGCCTGCAGGAGGACATGCCCGACCTAACACAAAGGGCATCGCCTTCAGCGCGTCTCGCCTTCGGCGGAAGACTGGCGAAAGCTGGCAGAAGCGAATCGGCGGCGGCTCCGCCAGTGGAAGGCGGCGGAAGTAAAAGTGGTGCGTTCACATTTTTGGATCCAGGGTTAAGTTGGGCGTGTCCCTCTAGGAGGAAAATACAAAGTCAGTCAAAAGACAGTCAGGTGGGGCGATGTTTGAATACGTTTGAACATTTGGGAGCATGTTTTGGCTATTGCTTATTTTTCGTCCAAAAACCGCCTGCAGGGATTCTGGAGTCGGCCGCAGGGGCGCTTCCGGCCCCATGAGTCGCCGGAAAATCTTGCCGCGTCGGCTTAGTCGCCAACCCCCCCTTTCTTACCCCCTCGCTTCCGACTCGAGCACGGGGAGGCAGGGCCTGCAGGTGGGTCGCCGAAGTCCCTGGCATCGCCCGAGGAGCATCCTTGAACAATTGGCGAAAAAAACACACACGAAACCGAAAAAAACACAGGGAATGGACGTCCGAGCGATACCCAGAGTCGGAGGCGGATGGCACGGAAGAGCACGAGAACGAGGACGCTGCGGAGGACACACAGCAGAAGAACACTGGTCTTTCTCTGGAGGAGGTCGAAGACACAGCCAGCTTGGCAATCCTTACCAAGAACGTCTCACTTCTCTCGAGGGCAATCGAGAAGCATGACATAAACAAGATATACGTGTTAGGCGACTCCACGGCGACATACATCACTGTCGACGAATTGCAGTGGTGCCACAATTTCATGCACAAGTTGCTGTCTTATGAGTTTTGTATTCGAGATGCTCGGTGTGCTCGGACCAAACGGCAGACTGCCGATCCTTTTTGCTCTGATGGTGTTCACCTCGATATTATTGGCGCGATGCTTGATGCCAATGTGAGCAGGAGTCAAGTCTTGTACTGGCTAGCGAAAGACGACGAAAGCGGTCGACAGCGATTGCATCCTCATGTCCGGGAGCGTTTCTGTCAATACATGAACTCTCATTCTCGCAATTGCACCCATCCTGAAGCATTGCAGCTCGGGTATCCTTTGGATCAGACGATGGTGATCCTAGAGAATTTTAGGCCCGAGCTGGGTGTGCACATGAGAAACGATGGTGGGGGTTACGTTGTCCCGATACCAACTAAATGCACAGTGCCACATAAACAGTGGCCAGAGAATTGGGGCAAACATTTTCAGCTACGTTTTGTGAACGGGAGTACGGCCAAGCTTCACGTCATCCGAGGATCCATGGCGGCAGAGCTTTTCTCACCTTGGACAGAGACCTTCAAGGAAAGTCGCATGCTTGACCAACGACCGAAAGCTCCAACCATAGACGGCTTGGCGCCGAAAGATTTTTGGCGGTGCGCAGCATGACTGCTTGTACCGTGCAGCAAACTAGTTGTAACTGGTTGAATTCGTTGCACATGGCAGTTAGAATACACAGGCTCTGCTGTGCGTGTGCGATGCGTCGTGTTACGCTGACAAGAGGCATCCTTCTCCAGCTGGCTGTGGCCAACCCAACCACTGTGAGTGGAGGCGCTGGCCACCCAATCGTTCGAGGCATCGGGAGACAGCTGCACGAACAGGTAGATGTTCGAGGACGCCAGCGGTGCGTCACCAGCCGCTCCGTGGGAGTTGTTCAGATCTGTGCCGCCGGCCCCAGCAGCTTGAGCCGTCATGAAGCTGTCGAATGGCTTTCGGCCTATCCCGCCACCGGGCCTGGGTGGTGGGTCAGAGGCCTCATGGATGTTGGTTGGGATCTCGTGGTTGGCCCCTCGGGGAGCTCTGGGAGCAGTTCAGAGGCCTCCTGAAGCCTCTTGGGGGCAGTTTCGGGGGCCTCTTGGGGCCTCTTTGGCGCCTCTTGGGGGCCTCTTTGGGCGTCTTGGGAGCCTCTTGGGGGCCTCTTGGAACTCCTGGGGGCCTCTTGGAGCGGAAGGCTCAAATTTTCGGTTCCGGGTACCCTTCTTGGGCCCTTCTTAGGGCCGTCTTGGGGCCTCTTGGGCAGAGAGAGAGAGAGAGAAAGAGAGAGAGATAGAGAGAGAGAGAGAGACAGAGAGCGTTCACAGGGGATCGCGTGCGCGACCGTACCATCGTTTCTTTCGGATAGCGTTGTCCATGTCGCAACCTGTTTCATATGGGTTGGTACCTCCGTGGGCGATGGCCCTGTCGTGGGCGAATTGGGGCCATTCTTGGGTCATCGTAAAAGCAAAATCAGAACTTCGTTGGTGGTCCTGGGCTCTCCTGGTTGCGTGGTGTCCACGGGAGTCTTGGAACAACCAACAAAGACCAGCAGGTTGAGGAATTTTCATGGGTGGTTGTTTGGGGGCCCACCCCCCAGTAGACAGCAACATGTAGACAGGACTGAAGAAACAGCGGACAACAGTTAGCCTGGCGACGGACCCAACCATATGCAGTTGAGTGCATTGCAGGTGTGAATATCGTTTTCGGTGGAGCTCCCTATGGGGCCACGTAGCGTGTGAGGGGTATGCCAAAGTATTGGGGGAGGGCATTTGGGCGCTGCCACTTTGGCCTTCAGCGGAGCTCCTTATGTGGCCGCGAAACGTGTGAGGGGTGTCCCGAGATGTGTGGCGGGGACGCATGCGAATTGCCCCACGGGGCCTTCTGGAGCTCCCGATGGGGCCACGAAGCGTGCGGGGGGCGTGCCGAAACGAGTGGCGGGATCGCATGCGGGCGGCGCCACGGGGACCTTCGGTGGAGCCCCCATGTGGTGCCACGAATCGTGTGGAGTGTGTGCCGAAATGGGTGGCGGGGACGCACGCGGGCGGCGCCACGGGGACCTTCGGTGGAGCTACCTATGGACCACGAAACGTCCGAAACGTCTGATCGCGTGTGTCGAAATGGGTGGCGGGGGCGCATGCGGGCGGCGTAACGGAGACCTTCGGTGAAGTACCCCATATGGGGCCATTTAGGCGTGTGAGGGGTGTGCCGACATGGGTGACGGGGACTCATGTGGGTGGTGGCCTTAGGACCTGTGGTGGAGTTCCCTGTTGGGCCACGCGAAACGTGTGAGGGGTGTGTTGAAATTTGTTGCGGGGGCTCATGCGGGCGGCGTCACGGGGACTTGCGGTGGAGTGTTCTATGGCGCCACGAAACGTGTGCGGGGTGTACGGTGTACCGACATGGGTGGTTGGGACGCATGCGGGCGGTGCCATTGGGGTCTTCGATGGAGTTCCCTATGGGGCCACGAAACGTGCGAGGGATGTGCCGAAATTGATGGCGATGATGGTGATGATGACGGCGATGGTGGTGATCATGACGGTGATGATGAATGTGAGGATGATGGGAGCACGGGGGATAGGGGGCGAGGAGGGCCAGAGGGGGGACGCGGGGCGTTGCCTCTTCAAGATGAGGACCCAGCACCACAGGATGGTAGGGGGAAGAGCGGAATATCAAGAACACGTGATAATAATCCAGTAGAAGGCTTCACAGTTTTGCGTCCCCAAGGGGTCCAGAATTGCGTTCCTTGGTGAACAGCTCGCGTCGCGAGGCCAAATGGCCCCAAGCGAGTTTGCCCCGTGTCTTTTACTCCTTCTCCTCCTCCTCCTCCTCCTCCTCCTCCTCCTCCTCCTCCTCCTCCTCCCCATCTCTTCCATGTCTCGCCCTCTCCCTCGTCCCGCCCTCCTCCCGCCCTCTCTCCTCCATCCTCCTCCTGCAGTCCCTCCCCTCCTCCCTTCCACTCCCTCCCTTCCACTCCCTCCCTCCCTCCCTCCCTGCCTCCTTCATCCTCCTTATTCTACGCCTCCTGCGTAGCCATCTCAGTTCGAGGCCGAGCCAAGCCGAACTCGCCGCCCTCTTAGTGCGCTTCCTGGCGCCCGCCCGCAATGTTCCGCCGCGTCACCCGCAGCATGACTTGGGGGTCCTATGCGTGGCCAGAGGAGGAGGAGTAGGAGGAGGAGGAGGAGGAGGAGGAGGAGGCAGGAGGCAGGAGGCAGGAGGCAGGAGGCCAGACGAGGAGGACGAGGAGAAAGAGGAAGTGAAGGGCGACTTTCGAGCAGGAGAACGAGGAGGGGAAAGAAGAGGAGATCCAGCAGGAGGTGAAGGAATCAGATACACCTTATCAGATTCTTGATCCCTCCCTCGTGCTCCCGTTCCTGCCCCTGTACTGATACCTTTCTCTTATCCCTCCTAGCTATCATTCCTCTTCTTCCTCCGTAGGTCACTCTTCATGCGAGGGCCTTACCGCTGGTGCCGCCTACCCTGAGGCGGGACCTCCCTTGGGACCTCAACTGGCGACCCCCCCTTTTGGGACCCCCAGGGATCCACCGGGACCTGGGGGGGGGGGGGGGGCGGCATTCTGACCCGCGACCACCCCCCGTACCCCCCCCACCCCGTGCCAAGGAAAGGAGAAAGGAAAGGGAATCGACTTAATAGTGTTTCTTTTGCGACGACGACGACGACGACGACGACGACGACGACGACGACGACGACGACGACTCAAACGGAAAATCGTCTCACACACGCAAAGGGTCGGCTGATTTCTTCTCACTTCCTCACCCCAATCTTATCCCTCCATGCCTCCTCCTCCTCCTCCTCCTCCTCCTCCTCCTCCTCCTCCTCCTCCTTCTCCTCGTCCCGACGGCGAGCAGCAGGACGAGGAGGAGGTGGAGGGGAGTGGGGAAGGAAGAGCAGGAGGACGTGGAGGAGGTGAAAGGGGAGTGGGGAAGGAAAAGCAGGAGGAGGAGGACGACGACGAGGATGGAGGAGGGGAAGGAGGACCTGGAGGAGGAGGAGGAGGAGGAGAGGAGGAGGAGGAGGAGGAGGACGAGGACGAGGACGGACGAGGACAAGGAGGAGGAGGAGGACGAGGACAGGAGGAGGAGGAGGAGGAGGAGGAGGGGAGGAGAGGAGGAGGAGGGGAGTGAGGAGGAGGAGGAGGAGGAGGAGGAGGAGGAGGAGGAGGAGGAGGAGGAGGAGGAGGAGGAGGGAGGAGGAGGGGGAGGAGGAGAGGAGGAGGAGGAGGAGATGGAGGAGGAGATGGACGAGGTGGAGGAAGAGCCGGAGGACGAGCAGGAGGAGGTGGGGACGAGGGGCGGGGAGAGGAGGAGCGGCGGCGGCAGCAGGAGGGCCCCGGAGCTCCGACCTCGCGTTTTTCCACAGCGTCGAACCCCCAGAGGTCTGCGCTCCTTCCCCAGGCCCAGACCCGCTGGGGACGACGACGACGACGACGACGACGACGACGACGACGACGACGACGACGACAGCTCCCTGCGCTGCTCCTCCTCCTCCTCCTCCTCCTCCTCCTCCTCCTCCTCCTCCGCCTCCTCCTCATCATCATCTTGCCTGGCGCCCCGCCGGCCAGCCGGAGGCCGCTGCCCTGGCCTGCTGTTCAGCCGGGGTCCTTCTCGGACGGCCCCCAGGGGCCGAGGCCGGGCCCCCAGAGGCCGAGGGGGCTTCGCCTCCTCCCCCCCCGACTCGAAAGGGAGCTGGGGCAAAGGCGAGAGATAGCGAGCGTTTGTCCGCGGCCGTTTGTCTCAGGCGGCCGGCCGCCAAGGTATGACTGCGCCTCGTCGCGAGGCACACCCCTTGCCATGGAGGCCGAAAACGCCTTCGCTCGACATGGCCCCGCCTCGGCCCCCCGGGGGCCGAGCATGCCCAAAACTTTACCGTCCTGATTGCCTCAAGGCGAGGGGGGCGGGGCCGGGGGGAGGAGGAGGAGGAGGGAGGAGAGGAGGAGGAGGAGGAGGAGGAGGATGAGGAGGAGGAGGGGAGGAGGAGTGAGAGGAGGAGGAGGAGGAGGAGAGGAGGAGGAGGAGGACGGAGGAGAGGATGAGGAGGGGGAGGAGGAGTGAGGAAGGAGGAGGTGGAGGAGGAGGAGGAGGGAGGAGAGGAGGAGGAGGAGGAGGAGAGGAGAGGAGGAGGGGAGGAAGGGAGGTAGGGAGGAGGGAGGGAGGGAGGAGGTAGGAGGAAGGGAGGAGGGAGGAGGGAGGATATGTTGCGGCGGAGAAGGAGCCCTTCCGCGCCGCCGCCGCCACCGCCCCCGCGGAGGTCGTCCCTCAGCGCCAGCGAGACGGCCGCGGTGGAGCAGTTGGTGGCCACCCGCTCGCAGCCGCGGGACGAGAGCCCCGCGGACGGCGAGGCCGAGGGCTTCCCAGCTTCCACCGAGGACCGTCGACGTCGTCTGTCGCCATCTCTTTCGACCTCCTCCCACCAACCCCCTCCCTCCCCTTCCTCCTCACATCCTCCTCCTCCTCCTCCTCCTCCGTCCTCCTCCTCCTCCTCCTCCTCCTCCTCCTCCTCCTCCTCTCCTCCTCCCCCTCCTCCCTCCCTCCTCCCTCCTACCTCCTCCCTCCTCCCTCCTCTCCTCCTCCTCCTCCTCCTCCCCTCCTCCTCCTCCTCCTCCTCTCCTCTCTCCTCCTCCTCCCTCTCCCTCCTCCCTCCTCCTTCCCTCCTCCTCCTCCTCCTCCTCCTCCTCCTCCTTCCTCCTCCTCCCTCTTGCTCCTCTGCTCCTTTGCTCCTCCTCATCCTTCTCCTCTTGCTCCTCTTGATCCTCTTGCTCCTCCTCCTCCTTCTCCTCCTCCTCCTCCTCCTTCTCCTCCTCCTCCCTTCCTCCCTCCACGGGGCTCGAGGGTCGAGTTTTTGTGGGCGGATTCGAGCTTCTCGGGGCCTCCCGGAAATCTCTCGGGACCTCGTCATCTGCCTCCCCTCTTCTTCCGCTGGCCCCCTATCCTCCACGACAGGAAAGACTCCTCCTCCTCCTCCTCCTCCTCCTCCTCCTCCTCCTCCTCCTCCTTCTCCTTCTTCTCAACAACATCATCATCATCATCATCATCATCATCATCATCATCATCATCATCATCATCATCATCAGCAGCAGCAGCAGCAGCAGCAGCATCAGCATCAGCATCAGCATCAGCATCAGCATCATCCGCATCATCCTCATCCTCATCCTCATCCTCATCCTCCTTGATGATGATGATCACGCCCTTTGACGTCTTCATGGCGTCCACGTCCCATGTGCCTAGGACGGTGGACATATAATTACGCGGACGACGTGACTGTCCATGTCCTCGAGCATGTCTTTACTGTCACCGTCGCGCTGCTCAATCGCCTGGCTGTGGTGTCTCAGGCGCTAGAGCTGCCGACAGCCAAGGACAAGGCAAAGGTTCTCAGCTCGGATCACGAAGTGGCAAAGCCGGTGGCCAACCTTACGAAGCGACACCGATTCAGACCAGCCACCTCGTTCAACACCCTGGGCATGGAGACGCGAGCAGGACGGCCCATCACCTTCGCAGCACTGCACACAAGGGTCAGAAGGGTGAAGGTGCGCCTCCTAAGGTTCAGGAGAATGAGAAGCTCACTGCACCTTGCTCGCAAAGTGGGCCGGCCTAGCCTGGGCCCTGCGATGCAGTATAGGTTTCAGGTGGTCAGCGCGGTTCCTGCGACGGTGGCCTCTACGACGAAGATTGCGAGGGCGGGCCGTGTGGCAAGACGCCACCAGCGACATCCACATGGTTGACGTCACAAACAACCACATCACCACATCAGTAGCCTGAGTGTGTTGCGACGGCGGAGCCGATATTTACATGGGCGCAGCTAGTCATGGGGAAGACAGTGCCACATGCAGTGCTAGACAGGGCATGGCGACGGCAGGGCGGCATCCTACGAGGCACGCGCGCTCCATGGAAGCACGTCGTTGGACCAGCAGGCGCAGTGAGACAATGCCGCAAGAAGCTGAACTGGCGGTACACCAGATTCTCGCAATGGGTCACAGGTACGGGTATAGTGCTTGACTTGACGGACATCTCCCCCATTTGGGTTCGCAAGGTGGCTCGCCGTGCTTACGAGAACGTGAAGTGGGAAGCTTGGGCAAGGGGTTCCGACGTTGCCGCCCCTGAAACAGAGTCCCCCAACAGAGACCCGAGAGGATGCTGGCTCGAGCCGCTGCGCATGATGCTGACGGCGCCTCCGACGGCCAAGCTATAGAAGCTAGGCCTACGCGCAGCAGGTACGCTCCGTTCTGCAATCATTGGTGGGCAGTGGTCTCAGTTACGACTTGTCATCTTGTCAGCTGTGCGATGAAGGGTGCGATGGGATCTAGCATCACAGGACATGGACATGCCCACGCCTGTGCCGTGAGCGCGCCGAATCGGTGGACGAACCGACCACTGAGCTGGTAAAGACTGCGCCAGACAGCGAATAATTTTTCACCAGGGCGCTGGCGTCGCGCGCGCAGCTGCCCCGCGCCCCTCCCCCAGCGCACTGCGACCACTGGCTCTAGCATCGATGGGAGGAGGGCTTAGCGATCACGGGCAGCATCTTCACCGACGGCTCTGGGATCATGGGCAGGCACCGCCTCAGAGGGCTTGCGTACGGCGCCCTGCCAGGCTATGATCAGGGCGTGTGCCGAGAGCGGAGCTGTGCGCGACTGCCCAGGTCATCAGGAGCGCGATTCTACCAGTTGCGATACGGACTGATTGTACCAATGTGGTGGAGTCAATTCAGAAAGGCCCAGCATGGTGCCTAAATGTTCGGCGGGATCATTGGGATTTGCGGAAGCGGTTGTGGCGCCACGCGCAGGATCACGGAGGGCTCTCAGACGACATGCAGATTGAATGGGCGCCCGCACATCAGACAGATACCAGCGCGCGCGAGTCGCGGAGTCAGTGGCTCCTGAAGGTGGGCAACGACTGGGCAGACTTTGCTGCCAAGAGGGCCCACACGTTCACGACATCTCGCCATATGCGATGCAGCAACACAAAGACAGCTTACTCTGGCTGCGCCAGGCGGCCTCGTGGATCGCCAACGCACCCAGTGGAAGGCCCGCCCGGGCCGAGCGGCCACCGTGGGGCGGAAGCCGCGCAGATCGCCTAAACCACGCAGCGGCAGGAAAAAAGGGCATCCCGATCTTGCGCGCGGCGCCGCCCCGCACACCCCCATCCTACACAGGTTGCGCGCTGGTCGTTGAGAGTAGGTGTTCTTGGACTCCCAGGTCTCAATCTATTTTAGGCGCCTTCCTGCTTCAAGAGTCGAGTGGTTTTCCCTCTTCCCTCCTCTTCAGGGGGCAGGCGGAAGCCCAGTCTATGTTCAGCGCCTTCCTACTTCACGGTTTTACCCACTTCTTCCGACTGGCGTGCACAGCCGGGGCTCTGAAGAAGAAACCCTTTTCGTTGGGGAGGGGCTCCGTGCTCCTTGATTGCTTCGCAGTTTGCCTTGGGTTTTCCTTCGGTTTTCGACGGGAAGTCGAAGTTCAACTTGTAGATGAAAGGGGCCTCGTTCCTTATTTAGGGTTCCTTGGGTCAACGCTCCGACTGCAGGCTGGAGGCGCGCGCGCTGTTCTGCGCAGGCCGGGCCCGGGGCGGGGAGGGGGCGGATGTGCGCGCCGAGCCGCGCAGCGCCCGGCCGCGCCCCGCGCCGCCCCTGCCCCGGCCCCGATCCCCCTGCCGCGAGAGCCCAGGGCCGGGTCTGCGGCGCTCCCGGGAGGGGGCCCCATGGCAGGGGCCCTGGCATCGCTCGGACGCGCGCATGTTTTTCCCCGGCGAAGACCCTGGAGGGGCGTCCTGGGAATCGACGTCCGAGCGATTGCAAGGAGCGCGAGGGCCCGCCTGGAGCCCTGCCCGGGCCCCGCTCCTCCTCCCCTCGGCCGAGGCGCCTCCCTTCGTCCTTCGTCCTCCGCGTCGGCCGCCGCGCCCCCCTCTCTGCCTCCCTCCGCCTCCTCCTCCTCGTCCTCCTCCTCCTCCTCGTCCTCCTCCTCCTCCTCCCCCTCCTCCTCCTCCTCCTCCCCCCCTTCCTGCCATTTTGGCTAAAGCGACGCAATTTTGGGACTAGCCAGTTCCACGCAGTGTACGAGAAGGGTTCGCACAGCCAGCGAGCTCGCCCCCGACACAGAAGAGGGTCTTACCGAACCGCCTGCCGCGTCTCTCGGAGCGGCTGCCATGGGCGCCACTCAGCTCGAGGCCCTCCTCGCCAGGTGCGCCGACAAGGCGGCTGATCGCGCTCGCGACCGCATCATGGCAAAGTTCGACGAGCTGGAGAAGAAGTTAGGCAAGAAAGTGGATGACAAGTGCGATGAAATGGAGAAGCGATTCGAGTCCAAGCTCGAGGAGGTCAGGAAGCTGGCCGCATCGGGCGCCGCCCCCTCGAATGGTTCCACGACTGCTCCGAGGGCTCTGGGCGGTAGCGGGAGCAACCCTTACAGCTTCGGGGGCCAGACTTTTTCGGGCACCTTGGAGTTCAAGAACTGGGTCACGGACTGGGAGGACCCCGACGCCGCGAGCATGACTCAGGCGGAGGCCTTTTGTTTCCTCAACGGGGTGTTCGCGGCGGTCCACTCAGACTGCAGGTGCTTCATCGATGGGCAGCCTACTCTTGATAAAGTACAGTCACGCTTGCTTCACACGAAGTTGATCACGGCGACGAAGACGACGGCCAGTAAAAATGATCTGTGGAAGGCCCAGAAGGAATGCAATCGTGCACTCGCTGCGGTTGGGATGGTGAACGGCAGGGTGGCCAAGTGCACCTTTACCCCGTCTCCCGAGGCCAAGCCGCTCACGATGCAGGCGGGCAAGTTCTACGGATACCTGGAGCGCCAGAATAAAAACAAGGACGACTTCAACCTCCAGTGCCAGATCTCCTTCGGCAGGCTCGTGGTCAGGTTCGTCGGCCAGGTGGCCAGGCCCCTCAGGATCGCGGAGTTCTCCATTTCAGGTGGTGGTTGGAAGATCTTCACTGACAACTGGCCTACGGCATTCCCAGGCGTGGACGTGGACGCAGGCTTCCGCGCACTCGCTTCATGATCTACTACCGGAGGTGCCCCCTTCGGGCGAATGCATGTTTCTCGCGGTAAGAATGTACAGGTATGGCCTTGGAACGTTAGTCGCATCAATGTACACTCAGCTGGGGATCTTCTGGAGTGGGCATCGACTCGATATGGTGCTGGTTGCGTGGTGTTGCTGCAATAGGTGAGCTCGTGGCCGAGGGATCCTTACGCGGCAGGTTGGGTTGTGAGACATGAACCTGGGCACTCGACGGCTGCGGCTTGTCCGTCCACCGCGACTTCGAATTCAGGAGCTATCGAGGGCAGTTTACATGCCACGGGCGTGATATTCGGGGACGCCTGCATCGTGAGTTGCTATGTTCCAGATATCTTGGAGTGAGACTCCTGAATAGCTCAAAGAAGCGATCGAGGAGGTACAGAGCATTCGTTCTTGGAGTTTTCAGCACGGGCGCAAACGTTGTCGTTGGGGGGGGACTTCAATACTCAGCTGCCACTTCATATCCCGCACCTTTGTGGTCCATATAGTCCTGCACCCTTCGCGGACACGACCGACGGCCGAGAGAGACAGGGCCACTTCATCGGCGTCTTCATCTCATGGGGGCTCAAGGCTGCCAGTACCTTCACGCAGAGTTCGCTGGATGTCGCAGCAGAGGGGGCTAGTCTAGACGTCTCTTCGAAGGCCTGCCGCACGTCACACCACCTAGGCATTGCTGTTCCAGCCTCGTGGGGGACTCGCGCTGCGCAAATGAGGAGATTTCCCAGGTCGGAGGTGCACAGCGTGATCACTTTCCTGTGTGGGTTCAGGTACTCGGAGGGCATTGTACTCTCCGGCGCATGGGCCGCAAGCTCGCCCACACTGGCTGGGCTCCTGAGTCTGCCGAGTCTCTGTCTGTTTATCGGGCGGGGGTCTTGAAGGATTTGGAGGAGCTGCACGAGGAGGAGGGGCATTTGGTGTTAGATCAGCTGGGAAAAATTATGGTGGGGAGGGCTACGGAGATAGAGCACGCTACTCGAGGTAGATTCTTACGTGACGCCTGTTCCAAGCCTGAAAGTCTCGCACAACTAGCAGAGCAAACGCAGTCGATCCCGAAGGGCGACCCTAGGAGGAAAGAGCTGAGGAGGAGGGAGGTCCGTGAGAGGAGGTGTTGGGAGAGGAAGAAGTGGAGGATTCAGCACCCGTCCGGGAGGAGGCATCGTGAAAGAGGGCGTACTACGGTCGGGAGAGAACTTGTGGATGTGGAGGGCAAGGTGGTGGAGGAGGTTTCCAGATGGGGCTCGGTGGTCCAGCAGCACTGCCAGTATAAGTACTTCGATCCAGATGAGACGGACGAGGTGCAGTTAGCTAGGGTGCAGCAGCTTTGGGGTCGTGGAGGTAGGCGGGCTGCCCGAGACTTTAGTGTGCTTCACGTTCTGCAAGCTCGTAGTCGTCTAAGCACAGGCAAAGCTAGCGGTAGTGACGGAGTTGTCTCAGAAATTATCGTGGCCCTCGTAGTCGAAACTGCGCATTGGGTGTTCGAGCTCTTCGCGTCCAGATTGTGCTCAGGAGGTGGTCCCGTGGGATCCTGGAGAGCCATCGTCACGTCGTTCCTCGCTAAAGAACCGGTTGCCAGAGACATCTCCAAGCACTTCCGAGGGATCTCGTTTTTCTCTGTCACTTTGAAGTTGTATATCTCGTTCCTCACGCTCTTGATGCAAGAGCAGCCGAGGGACCTCTCCGCCAGACACTTGTGTATCATGGGCTTCGAGCCCCACATGTCCTGCAATCAGGTGGTCGGTCCAGCCTCAATTTTCTTGATCACGGCGCATGAGTGGCCCAAGGAGTGCCCGTTTGTGATGTTCATGGGTGATGTTCACCTAGCTTTCGACAATCTGAGGGGCCGTGAAGTTGCCCAGTGCTTTCGAAGACGGGAAGTGCCAGGGGACCTGAGTGCTGCGCTTTTAAGAGAGAATGTTGGCTGACACCTAGAAGCTACACTGTACCCGAGGCTGTTCCATTCTCCAAATGCGAGCGTCAGGGCTCGACTGATGCGCCTATGAAGTGGAGCGTTGTCCTGGGGGAGTTTTTGAGAGAGTCTATTACATAGTTCAGGGAGCACGATTTAGGCATCACCGTCAACGGTCATCGATACACACATACTCTGTGGTGTGATAATATCTATCTCCTCGGCAGATCTGTATCTCAGTATCAGCATATGGTTCAGCTTCTCACGGGGGTGATGGCGAGGTACAGGTTGTGCTGGAAGCCTAGCTCCCTCGAGTTCATCACCCCGCTGGTTACAGCCGAGCAGTCTTTTAAGCTACTGGCTCCTGACCCGCGTCAGACTCCACCGACAGTGGCGTCACTTGATGTCTTGCGTTGCTCGAGCAGCCTGCAGCTAGGCAGCATCATCACCGAACCGGGAGACTCTTTGGCCAGATATCAGAAGACGGGTGGAGAGAGCGAAGGCAGCATTCTGGAGGAAAAAGGTCCTGCGGTCCAAGATGCTCCCGATTGCTGAACGCATGCGTAGGTGTTCTGAGTAGATTGTTCCCATCATGTGCTACGGTTGCGAGACCTGGGCCATGACGCAGGGGATGCTGGTTGCTCTCGCTAGGGCTGAAGGTGGTATGTTGGGGAAGGTGGGCAGAACCAGGAAGAGAACGATGGTTGAGACGATCGCCGAATACATGAAATCGACCACCCGCAGTATTCGTAAACTCTATGTAAAGCAAGGCCACCTTCAAGTGCATGAACGGGTGCTGCAACAGCGCCACAGATTTGCAGGCAAGATTTTCAGCCAGTCTGAGCTTCCGCCTTCTTGTGCCCCGAGAGGGGCCTCTGCTGTGCCCGCATGCGCTCAGCACGTGCGCCCTCCTGAAGGCTACGAGGGTTCCAAGCAGTTCCTAGCCGACGTATATGCACGCATGTGTGAGGGCCAGTGGCAGGACCTCAAACAGAAACACATCGAGAACAGGAAAAAAACGAGTTCGTCTCGAGAAAAAGTCGTTCGCCACGGTCGCAAGAGAGGAAGAACAGTGACAGCACCGAGCAGGCTGGCAACGCGTTCCGCAATGGGAATAGTTTTGGATTGCTCACGTGGGAGCGGGGTGGAGGGAGTGTGCCAGGTACGACAGGGGATGGAAGGACTTCATTTCCGATATCCTGCAACGTCCGGGTCTTCCTCGGACGCAGCTTTTAAGCTTGCGAGCTACCACAGCTGCTCGCGGCGCCGTGGCTCAGCTTGCTGCTCGTGTTCCTGTCGAGCCTCGGCCTTTAAGAGTCCGCTCCGAGATGCAGAATGCAAAGATCCTAGTTGACATTAGGGGAGACAACCAGACGGTGATAGAGTGGATCCTTGGTCGTTGGCACTGCTTCAACCCTCAGCTGCTTGGGCCGCTTCGTAGAGTTCGGACACGTGTTCATGATCTGT